>UXSR01005192.1:180160-221234 GCA_900604375.1 Mesocestoides corti | reverse complement strand
GGTGTTTATTGTTTATTGTAATCAGGTTGGAAAGATGTGAAATCGTGGTCAGATGGGAAGCAAGACTTACCCTCCGAACTTGCAGATCTCATGCAATTAAATCATCTGGAGGGTTTTGTATTGTTCTACGTTTTGCATAGTAATCGACGACAATTTTTAATACTTTTATTCAGACTCTTTAGTCTGCTGCCATACTGTTTTTTAATAAAGTGATAAATTTTACACAACTTTAGTTTCTGTTTATGCATATCCTAAATCCCATATTTCCTTGGTTTAATTAATCTAGCCAAATTTTTTATTCACGCTACTGACTGCACTGACAGAATATCGCAGATGGCTTTTTGAGTTTGCAGAATTTGCATTGTATCAGTAACATTTGCGTAGAATATACTCGGTAAATTGAAACGACGCGGCTTGCAGAAGCTACGCTAGCAGCTTCATCCCACCGAATTCCTATCTTATAAGTAGATCCTGAAATGCCCTCTCGTTGTGTCAGCCAAACCTTTTATAATTGCACAGTTTGATTAAACTTCCTATTTTTTATCCCTAAATATGTAAACGTTGTCAGAGTAAGAAGTTAATTAACCCCAAGGACGAATCTTGTTTATTGACAAAGGTCTGCTCAAACCGCCGTTTTAAGGCATGCGTCTTTAACGCTTGTGTATGTTTCTTGGTGTAACTTGAATCACCCTGTTTCCTGTAATCACGTAATATTTTTCAAATCTATTTACCGCATTCATAATAAGGATTTCTATTTGTTCAGTAGGCCACCTTGTTTGTCGATATCTTTTAAATTTTATAAGTGACCCACAAATCACACTTTTGGTTGTGTCAGTAAATACATGGTAGCTCGCCACCATGGGAAGTGGATGTATGCGATTTCTGAAGTGAGTAGCAAATGAGGAACAAACTACCAAAGGCTTGCCCCATGTTATTTTTTCATGGGAGTTCATGCATGATAAGAACGCAAATTTGGCAACATCCAACATCACACCTGAGACTTTTGAACTGCGATCCGACTCGAAAGATTTCCGAAGTACTACCGTAGAAGGTATTTGCGTACCAATGGTGTGTGCATTGTTGGCGGGCTCCCAGATTCCACAGGTCAATTCAATTCTAGAGCCCAGGTGTTGGAATATGTGCCAAGCGACGGCATTTCCAGACTGTACTTAGAAAGCGGAGAAAATAAGCCTCTTTCTGGAAATGGACTTTTCACAACCCCCATTCATACGACCCGAATAAAAAGTACACTTGCGTCATGCAAATCTTTGGTTCCATATGGTATTTTGTCCCGAGTGGCACTAAAGGGAAGGTCGAGAACGTGGCAACTGCATCGTCGACCCAGAGGAAACTGTGGCATACCACTTAGATATGGCAAACAGTGAATCCTTAACATATGGTCTTTGTTCACATTTTTCGTGTTACTTAAACGTAGTGTCAATTTCAGGGAGAGTTGGCTCATGAGTAGAACTGATTTCATTTTATCTGCACGTAGCTTCGTACAGATAAACGAATTCTATCGATTTTGCTGTAAGGGCGGGGCCTTGGGGGTAAATTTTAACTTGGGTTTAGGTATAATGAGGCGCCACACTTATTCCGGTGGTCTTTTGACAAGGAGTTTTAAGATCCTGGGATTTTGATTTGCTGTATCCAAGCTACTGACTAAGAATATTAAATCAGCTAGAAACACTTAAAAAGCAATGCGTTCTTACCATGCCTTGTTCATCAAGCATCGTCGCATTATAGTAAAGCTTCACAAACAAGCTAACGAGGAATATTTTCCTCAAGTTAAACAGCAAAATATAAATTAATCGGAGTTTTTATACCCCTACACGAACAAACCCATCTTCATTAGTATAGAATCTTGATAATTATATCAGATCTGCTTTGTAATGACATAATTAACGGTTTCCTGTGTGTGCGTCACACGTGTGAACTACCCTGTCGTCATAGATTTGAGTGGTGGGTTGTCTTGCGTAAAACATCGTGTAGTTGATGTGTCAGCAGTCTTGAGTTTACATTTCCTAGTCTTGCCTGGCTACTTTTCCGACGCCAATTTGCCAACTCACGGATTCCTCCAAATTTGCACAGATGAGGTTGAAGAAAGCCACGCGAGAGAATGACCACGGGTGATTTCTTCCGTCAGGCATTTTCTCTGATTTTGTGTGAATTAGCAATTCCAACTTGAATGACCACTTGGAATGTTAGTCGGATCATATAAGTTACGCCTGGCTGCGAAATGGACCATCTTTGTTGACACTCGTTCCACCAACACTGCTGATCTTACCGATCAAGTCGCCTCAGAGCACCGCAGCTGCAATAACCTTGGTTGAATCGTATGCTTAAGCTGAATAAGATTTGGTAAACCTATTTCCTGCTATTTTGTGCAGAAGGTGACAGACGTGAACGTCCCAGGTAATTGCAGAACTCGGCTTTCCTACAGACCTTATTCAGTACCAGTGTAGTTGAATGTCCCAAAATTAAATGCGTTTGTGTTCTAGTAAAAATACTGACTCTTCGTTAGTTCGGAAAGTAGTAAGAAGATGTTTCTGGTTGGAAGTACAAACGTAAAGAGAAACTGATTCGATTGGTGTTTTTTATTCTTTCAAATGCGCCCAATTTCGTCAAGACGGCAATTCAATGCGCAGCCTCTCGCCAACTTCGCAAATTCGTAGACAAAATTAAAAATGAGGATTTTCCCGAATGTTAGTTTTACTAATTTGGAATTCCAAGCCTCAAACAACGGAGAAATAGACAAACGCGTTAGAGGCTGTGCTAGCTCTCCAAAATTTTATGCACTTGGTTCTACAAACTCACTTTGTATGCCGCATATTTAAAAGAAAAGTGTTTGAGTTTGCACGAAGTGTCTAAATTTAATACGGTGTCCAAAAACTATGCTCTTGTGGGCGAACATTACGTGGGTTAGAAATCAAGGCCAATTTCAGTATCCTGCTAGTGACTAGTCACTTTTCATGTGAGAGGTTTGCAAAGTTTTGGGAGTGTTCAAATGGGCTATGAGGGAAATGTACGCCAGATTTAAAATACGACAATTAAATTCGGTTGTTATTATGGGGTCTTTGCTAGTGGAATATGCTGTGGGTGATAGGTTACGAGGCCAGTGCATATCCTTTTTCGTGGTAATGCCCTATAGCTAAGCTTCAGCCACAGGATGTGACTTGAAGTAATGCATCTGTATATGAAATTCAATGGACATATTTATCCCCAAAGTACGTTTTTTATAAGACATTAGGCAGTAGTCCGATTTTTTACCCTCAAACACGACAGCAACGTCTGTGGTGTTTGTTGCCAAGATTTCACCCCGCACACCACACATCCATTCCATAACATCGTCGAGCAAATGTATTGTTCCAGACAAAGTTAATGAAAACACGCCTGTCGCCGGTTCATACCTTTTGATGCAGTGGCTTATGTGGCAAATGTTTGCCAGGGGTGTGTCTTGTAGGCAAATGTTTTAAAGGTCTAAACCTATATTACAAAACCCTCCTAACTTGGGGTTAATATTTTCCGATTAGGGTGTTTTGTCGATTAGAGCCTTTGTTGTTTAAAATGTCAATAGGCTCAAGTATTCGAAGGATTTTTTGCGTGAATGAACATGCCTTGGGTTCAGGGCTTACGTCCCTGCAGTCCTTACGGTACTCAACTACTCCGAGTTTGATGGGCATTTCTTGAAAGTAGTAATAGTCAATTATCGTCTATTTTTACTAATCCACCCAGTCTGGCTGTTGTTGGATTAGCCGCATTTCCTTCAAGGTAGCTATTGGTTAAGCACTAAAACTCTTTAGATAAGTCGACCTGAATTTGTGCTTGTTTTTAACAGTCAAGGTATGTGTGTTTGTCATCATTTTTAGACGTATGTCTGCAATTGCGCTTAGTGTTGCATTCCTAAAATTAGGTTTAAATCGGACTGCCACGGCGAGACCCAGGTTTCGCAAATCAAAAGGGCATCTATTCTAAGAAAAGAGTTAGCAACCCATTTCTGTAGACGAACTGGAACTTGAGGCTTGTCTTAATTTCGCACAGAGTGCAGTCAACGTTATTTGGCTCTTTTAGTTTTAAACAACTGCTTAACATTCAAACACATGAATTGCTGTTTGTAGGAAAACTGTGGTCTTCACACAGCTAGGGTTCTGGCGTGTAGAACACTGGTGGGTGGTTTTCCTTGGGCCCGTACATCTGGGGCGGAAATTTATGCACGCAAATTTGGATTATTTTCAAATCCCACAACTTCAGATCCAGGTGGCTGGTCTAAACGAAGCAAATGTGCACTATTTTGGACCACCCACCCGGTCAAATTAGGGGTCACGTCTGGAGATCGAATTATCCCTTAGAGGTCAATTGAATATCTGGTCGAATTTTAAAAGGTTGCGTATTATGAGATAGCAGAAATGTCAGTTATTTTCGATAGAATCAGGAGGGTGCCAGAATGGAAGTGCTGGATGTTTTCAAATTCTACCCGTGCTGTAGTGTGACTTGCCTCAGCGGTGAGGGTTTTCTCAAAGAATTTGGGTTGTGTTGTTTTTGCGGTGGAATCTGTGGTAAAAGAGCTTTTAACTGAGCTGTGTAGTAAGTTTAGAATTTGGCCTCAATTTGATGTAGCTGATGGAAGCCAGCAAAGTAAAGGGAGATTTCTTTACGTAGTTGGTGACCATGGCTGCTCTCCACCAAACAGCACACTTTAGAATTAAGTGCACTGGGCAGTTAAAACAAGCCGTAAGTTTACATGCAAGCATCCCAAGGCGCTTCTTTTGGTGTCTTTCATAGGTCAGACCTCGTGTAGTGAAAAGATAAAAAGTAAAACACAACAATTTGATTGGTGGTACACCGTGTTCGTCTGTAGCAGTCACGTTTATGCAATAGTAGTACGGATTTGTGGGCTTGAATTCACATATAGCCAGCTCTAATAAATGTAGCCACCAAACAATGTCCCAGTGTAATCACCACTTCTGTGTTTCTGGATCCACCTGGCTTTTAATTGTGACTACAACAAGGAACTTTTTGGGTTGCTGGTTCGCCTTAAAAGGAGTCCCCATGTACACCTCCAGAATTACCTTAATGATAAGTTTACATTATGGAAACTAAATACTGGTACCACTCAAACACGCATTCTGGTCGAAATTGGAAATTAGCTTCATTCCTATCATGTGAGTTATGGGAAAGCCATCAACCGTCTTCTCAAACAGACACTGATAATCGCCTTCTAGTGTTGGCCTAAGTCTGTGTTATCAGTGCAGCTTGACAGATGGTCATTAAGGATGTCTCCTGCAGGGATCGACTCTCGGAGTTTTGCTTACTCCAGCTGTTCTTCGGTTCCAAAAGTGACCGTGGCTTTCGTTTCTTAGCTGTGATTCCGACGCTAAACTGAGACTGTACTGACAATTCTGGTGCTTAATGAAGCGGGAATCTACGCAAATTCAAATGGTACTGGAGTATGCACTGTTTGGCTTCATACCACAACAGTGTTTTTGTTGAAGCACCATGTGGAAAAATAACACACAAGTGTGAAATCTCTTGCAACATCCCAACTAGAGATCCTGCAAGTTTTATGAAAGTTAACCAATAAAGGATAAAATTTAGCGGTTCCTTGATGAATTATTCAGTCCTCAGTGAAATACCGAAGACATTACGAAAGACTTGACAGAACTAGGCAATAGGTTTGCCAGCATAGGCAAGTTTTGGGTAGTGTCGGACCCAGGCGGTTAATGGTCTCGAACGACAGAATAGTCGGTGAAGCTGTCACGTGTACATTTGGCTTCGCGTCACCTTAATAAACACTGGTAATTGTTAAGGTATCCAGCGAATCCGAGGCCTGATTATTTTCGTCTTTCACCCGATTTCTTGTGCTTAGTGCGTGGTAGTGTTCTTGAAATTCACCCTAGTCGCAAAAAATGTGTTAAACAGAAATTTTCCATAATTGTATCGATTGGTAATGAATGCATCACCGTATGCCAATTTTGTGTCAATATAGAAGGTGGAAAACGGTTTTGGTTGTTGATCGCTTTCATGTTTCGTGTAGTCACACCCTTGTTGTCTTATTCAGTATTTCAAAAACAATACAAATCACCCCAAATCAACAAGGGTATATTTGAGCTTCCTAGGTGCGAACTTGTAGGATTGAAATTGTAATATCCTAGTCACGGCGCAAAACATTTGCATGCTTTCTTTGTTGATTGTGGATTCCAAAATCTCAGCAACAAAGGGCAAAGCGCCCACCATTTCCCTCAAGCGCTTCTTTCCAGCAGTCAGTAGGCACGTCTTCATTGCAAAAGTAACTTGTCACCCCACGATGCTGTTGCGTTTCGATACATCAATGACTGTACTTGATGAGCCCAACACTACGTTCACGTTTTTTTCCGATTTTCGGTATGGTAGATCATAGTGATACAAACAGGCGTCGGGTGGCATTGTAAAGATTTGACTTGACCGTGATTGCTAATGGGCCGGAAGCGGGGTTTTAGTTCTGCTTTCTTCCTCGGCTATTTCTGCAGACCTATGTGGCGACGCGGTGGAGCTTGGGAACGAGAAAGTAGCTTTGGCGGTGGTCAGCAGTAATGCGGAATGTGAAATGGCAACCACTCGTCCCGTTCGACTCCGCAAGCTACCGGAAGTGTTACAAACAGGATTGCTTCGAGCTGATTGGTCCCTTGAGAACGGTGGTCGGAACATGGGGGGGGGCGGTCGGTCGCCAGTCAACAGCATAACAGTACATGGGGGATCGAGACGCGACCTTATGACTTTGGGAGTAAGCCTCGACCTGTGTGGACCCCACTTGAGTGTTGGTACTGTGGTGCGAAAAGCATACGAAGATGTAGATCTTTGGTAGAGAGGAACTTTATTGCAAGGAGAGACGGGTTGCGAGGTTGTTAATCGAAGTCGTCATTTGTAGCTTTAATGCCACCTGTACAACTCCGTTCTTCGTCATCCCCAGCAGAACCAAATTGATAAGTGATAGCAAGCGCAAGAGTATATTTGAGTAATGCATATTTTAACTTTTTGTGGCAGTGTGTCAGAATGCACTTGTGCCAACTGTGTGATTAACATCCAAAGTATTTAACACATCAATTAATCAGGCTTTTTCGCCAGACTTTAATTAGAAATGATTTAGTCGAAGTTACGATCAGACCGCTCATGTATACAGTCGTGAAGTTTCCCTAAAACATTTAACCTTGAAGTGCTGCTATCTAAAGTATGTAACAGTTCTCCACAGGTCGAAAGAAACTTCCTGGGATTTTGCAGGATTTCGGCATTTTGAGGGGCAAAGCCACAACTCTTGAGATGCGCTTTGTGCTAAGTGATCTCGGATCCACTTTAAGCAGTATAACCAACTTCCACTGTGCCTAGTAATTGCATCCTACACGTGTGTGTGTGTGTGAAGAGCTTTTTAAGTTAGTGTTCTGCGTTGATGTAATGTGCTGTGTGATCGTTTTTGGTCAAAGCAAGACTAACGGGCTAGGATAGCGTAGGTTTGTGTGAGCGCGCCTCTTCCAATGTCAGATGGACCCAATTTGCTCGATCCCTTATTGCATATCCAAACAGCGTTTCTACATCTACAGACCGTGAAAATTCCTACCGACCCACATGGATCACAGTTGTCCATATCAATCACATGAATTAAGGAACTAAGCGATTTTACTGGCACAGGGTAGAAACTGCACGACTGTATTAACGACTGATTTGTCTGCTCTGTCGTTATCATTCGCGTGTAATCTAGCTTAAACGCTACTCTTGCCTGTGGCAGTTTGCCGATTTCACGTCTTGCTAGGAACAGAATCCTTGATTAAATTGTGCGTTTCTGGAAAAAGAAAGTACGCATGAGTCTTGCAATAGATGACGATCAAAGCTTTGCTGTGAGTTGATAGCCCTTGGTTTATAATGATAGAGTGAAGTTTCTTCAAAGAGCCAACATCGAGGCAATATTTTTCCTTGTGATGGCCATTAAACCTCTGTGTTATTAATTACTGCCGGAAGTTAGCAATTATATGTGATGCATTATTGTGAGGCCCTTTGTTCACTCGAAATAAATCGTTCCAGCATCCCAAATCTAAATCAATATTCTAAGTACACAGAGAACCACTTTCCTCCCAAGACCACACTTGGACGTCAATTAATGTTGGGAGGGCACTGCAACTTTACTACTGAAATGCCCGTAGCTAAAATTTGGTTATGTTGCCATCAATTATGAAATTGCTTGTTCCGTGATGCCATCCATTAACAATTGTACTTACTGGAAGCTCCGTATTATGCATGACTTTCAACTATGCCCGACTCAGTGGAGACAGTTTGGAGTTACTGGAAGAACTAATCTTGCTTGTAAAGGCATTTCTCATCTTCTGTCTTTGTTTTTGCGGTCATAAATTCGAATAATTTGTTGAAAGTGAATGAATCCCATTGGTATTTTTGTGGCTGGAAGGCCAAGCATTTTTTTCTGAAAAAAAAAGAACTAGTGCAACCCTAAGTGTACATAGCCGTCACCGCAACAAAATCAACCAAAATAGTGCACATTTTGTGTTAAAGTTCAATAACACAAAAAAATTTGTACGAGTTATGTTGAAGCCGATTTGTTTGAACGTAATCGTGGTATGCATTATGGATGTCCAACTAAACCCCGTGAAAACACCAAACCGTAGATCCATCATTTACTGCTGTTACTTTCAAACGTTTTGTGAAGATTTTTGAATGCATTTTAATTCGAAATAAAGCAAACTTTTAACGGGTATTTTTTTGCTGGCATGACGAGAATCAAACAGCTACAGATGAGCAGCTCACTGCTTTACATAGACTTTAGCCATTTGGCATTCCTGTTTTAAAATCGAGATTCCAACTAACCAATTTATCAACGCCCCAAAAGCCACTTGAAGTTCTTGTGTTGGGATTTTAGAGGACGCAACTGATGTTTGGTAAAATCCACACAACTATCATCGGTGAGAATTGGTACACATTTAAATCATTGCAAACCGATGGCATCAATTCGAGAAACGACTTCCTGTTGCCACCTTCCGAAAGAGGTTAATGTTATGGGCTTAACTTGGAGCTACGTCTAACTGGGTCTTGATGACTACAAGTGGGCAATCTATTGAAGCGTATTTTGTAGTTTTAGAACTTTCCGAATTTGGAAAGGGCGTTTCCAAATGTATTTTCTGACATGAAAGTCATTAAAATGGCGGCGACTATTACCAGCAATCAGAAAATTTCCCCTTTTTAAGAACACGCGTTCACACGGTGAAGACAGGCTTTTGATTTTGTCAAAAACCCCTATGTAGGACAGAAAATAAAAGGATATTAGCAAGAGATAAAATATATTCCCGGATATTGAAAAAATTGAAATCCAGAAAATCTAGGAAGGTATATATAATGTTAAAGGAGTGAAAAACAGCAATGGCATAATTGTCTAGACGCCATTTACGCCAATTATTGTAAGCTGTTCCTAACGGGGTGCAAAAAAGGACAGCAGACAGATAATTGTCTAGACGCCATTTACGCCAATTATTGTAAGCTGTTCCTAACGGGGTGCAAAAAAGGACAGCAGACAGATCTTAAAAGGAACTTCAAATGCACATCCGGTAACCTGGTACAAATTGTTTCGTAATATGAGCGAAAAATCCAAGAAAGTCGTTAATTAATGTGCGCAATAAGAACAATTTTGTTTGAATTTTCGAGCGCATTTCCTTCAGTTGATTTTAACTGGCTTTTTTTCTAAAACCATGACTTCACGATGTAGAATACGCTTTCATTCATGTCCTCTTTGCACGACGGTTTGATGGGGTTTACTGGAAGCTAAGTCCACCTAACTCGCATTAACAGGACATCAGGGGTTGGTGACATGTTTTGGATTGTGAGGAGGCGTGTTATCTTGGTTAACACATCCAGTTGGGTGGCGGTTGTGGGTGTCAGTTGTGTGGAAAAGTGAATGCATAATTCCCAGGTACGCAGAGCAGTCGAAGCTGCCACGGAAGAACCTACGCGGAGGTGACTCACCACAACACATAAAGTCCGTCTGAGCCATTAAGCTCCCAGAACGGTTAGTGTGACAGGCGAATTGAGGAAGTGCTGAGAGTGTTTCCGCTAAAGTCGGCGGGTCTTTGTAGTGTGTCAATTGGTGGGGTTCTTGAGCGTCGCTTCATGGTCGTGGAAGTAAGTGCTGTGAACGGTAGATCATACGGAGTGTACAATGCGTGGGTGGCTGACTGAGCATTCTGAAGACAGTTATTTTGGTAAAATGGCTTTCGTAATTGTTGGTGTTTGTTGAACAATGAGTGCATTTTAGTGTGTGCATTTAGTGTTCATGTGAACTGGGTCAGGTCAAGCACGTAAATTGCACGAACAGGATGGTGAGGAAATGTGAAGAGTTGGAGTTAGGTGCAGGTGTCACTGTGTTTCTTGGTTTTCACTTTAAAATCATTGCGTTAGATTTGTGGATCAGTAGTCTCTCAGTAGATTGACCAATCGTGTGTCTTGGTGGGTTTTGAACGATGCCCGTTATGCACTTGTGTTGCAATGGAGAGAGAATGATGAGTAAATATGGTTCGAGAAGCATGTTGGTGGAGACATGGATGAATTCGAAATGGGACGTGCAAGCTAGCCGGAAGGGCCATTGGTGAAGTTACGTGAATTGGTGATCGTCGTTGATTGTGAGGTACTGCTTGGTGGTTAGAGAATGTGTTGTGATGTGGTGTGGTGTAGAATGCGGTGTCCTTACTGCCGTATTATCAACCGAGTGAATGCACTATGTGCGTTTTTGAATCAGTTCACCCCCATATTGTAAGTGTTCAACTAGTGTGCGAGCCTGGGTGTTTATTGTTTATTGTAATCAGGTTGGAAAGATGTGAAATCGTGGTCAGATGGGAAGCAAGACTTACCCTCCGAACTGGCAGATCTCATGCACTTCAATTATACGGAAGGATTTTACATTTTTCTACATTATCTAGAGTTCTTAGACACCACTTATTGTAATCATTCTGATCCATAATTGGTCGATAGATAGCTTTGCACAACTTGGCTTCCACTTTCTGTGCCACACTTCTTTGCACGAGTCTCAATTCTTGTTCTTCGGGCTTAATTGGTTTATTTAATAAACTTTGGTATTGTCTTACTGAACATGTAATATCTCTGCAGCCGTTTTGTGTCCATTGCGTATCAAAGTTAATCACTCTTACTTTCTGTATTGATTCCACGTGGTCGTCCTCAATGTTAAATTGACTTACAGCATCGGCTATCAATTGAACTAGCTTAAAGCAAACGATAAAGTGCGAAGGAGAATGCATTACTGCCGTTAATATTTCTCAGTGCATTTTGAGTCCCTTAATTTTATGACATGCAGCAGTTTGGGCTGTATTTTTGGACTCGAGTCTGGTCCACGTCTCTCGCCGCGGAACCCACCGATCATGTTTCAGTCAGCTTTTAATGCTTCCTCACCTGTCTTTGGCAAAGCCTTGATAAAAGTCACTCGAGTTTTTTAACCTGATGCACTTGGTTTTCGGAATTACGGCTTCCACCAATAGCCATCTACTGTTCTTGTCAGTGACCTTGACTATAATGCATAGGATTTGAATACCTCAAAGACTTTTGGGTCTTCCGAACTTCACCAACTCATGATAGACTCCACCCAAGTCTGCTTACGAGTGTGTTATGCTTGGCCTACAGACTTTTTTCGCTACGTCTGTGATGATCCCTTCTGCGAGATATTTAGAAGCATAGTCTCTGTGTTAGGCGCTAGTTGATTCGAAGAGACAGTGGAACAAGCGAGAAGATTGATGTAGTCCTGTTAGTTTAGCTGTTGTACCATGTTTTTTTGATTGTGAATGAGTGGTGCCCAATGAAATAGGTGATTCGGAGTGACTAGTAACATGCATAATTTTGTACATTAAATTGAAGTAAACTCAAAAAAACCCAGAACACTTTTTGCAGTTGGCTCTTCATTTTTCATATTCGAGACATTCACTACGTCACGTGTAACCGTATGGGAGTTGGGCGCTGATACCCTGATCGCGCGTCATCAAAAAGTTATAAAAAAACAGCTGCCTTAGCAAACAGACAAAGATAGTCTACCATGTGGAATCTTATGAACGGGGACGAGGAACCGATTGTGCTTTAGGTGTCTGTTCCCCTTCTGCTGACATCTGCTCGAAGCTTTGTCGTGCTTGGCTTCCAGAGGCGGATGATGGGGTGAAATAGAAGACTGCTGCACAAATTAACCTCGGTGAAAACTGTACAGTGCCCGCCTGCCGTTGAGAACGCCATGCCGTGGTGTCGTACTGTAGACCCGAAGACTCTGTGACCAGCGAATTTCATCAGAGCCTGTGACCTCTTGGCTAAAATCATCGAGAAGCTGGAATGTATTACGCTGCGTCAGTGAACATATCTTCTTTGAGTCACCATTAGGTCTAATACGAGACAAATTGGCTATCCGTGGCATTTCAGAGCCGATTTCTTCAATGTGGTGTAGAAAATACTCTCATTCATCACCAATTTCAAACATCCGCTTCATGTTCCATTAAATTGCCCGTCCTTATGTCAGATGATCACAGATCTGAGAACTGGTCTAGGCTGTTCTCTCCACGAGCATCATCAGTTGCCGTTACTCTATTAATGTTTTCCATTTTTTCCACGATGCATCAAATAATTGAATCGCATTCGGTCACTTATACGGCATTCGCTAATTATAAATGCTGGTTACGTATGCTTATCTTCCAGGTTTCATTATAAAGTAGTCCCCAGTTATAACACTGAAAGCAGTACACAAATTTCGCACTTAGGTTATTTCAAACATCTGGAATCAGTAACGTGAATCTGGATGTCACGTAACCATGTTACGAGTTGCTGGTTCCTGCGTTAAATAGTTACGGACACCAGAATTTTCGTCTAAGCCAAAGATTTACTCAAAGGAAGGCTAGGCTATAAATTGATCATTAGTCATTTTATTCACCAGTTTTATCTAGCTCATTTAAAAAAAACACCTTTTTTAAAAGCGTGTCCGCTCCTAGTTGCTTTCCTAGATTTTCACTATGGGCCAGTTCTTATCTTCTGTTCTGTGTAATTAAGTAATTAGAATTGGCACATTACGGAAGATTTCGTAATGGCGGGAAATAAGCACACCACTGTGCAAATTTCTGCGTTCTTCCTAATCCCTGCCGTCAGATAATGCGTCTGCTAATTGACTGGCATTAGTAGTAGGTCGAAGTGTTTTAAAAAGACGTAAATGTAGGAGATAATAACCATGCAAACAGCACATCGCACGCCTGGCACTATTCTCCGTCTTTCCCGTAAAAGGCGATGGGTAATTGGAAGAGAAGTACTAGCATTCGTTCGCAGCACACACACGGCGTATGCACTCCTACTAATCTTACTAAACACCGTTGGTCTCATCGACTTCTTCTGGTTACACGGCAGACCACATTATGTTGCCTTTTTTGCAACGAAAATCTGGGACGCGCTGATGAAATGCTAATGAGCTTGAGCGATTTGTACCGAACTGAAGGACGTCAAGCAAGCACTTGATAGCTAAAATCCAGGTAATTTGTGCTTTACCGTCTCAGCCTACGCAGCACTTGAGTGTTGTCTATTTAAGGGGACCGAAATCAATAAATGTGTTGTTTTCTTAAAAGGGAGAATTCTCCTCTTCGCTCAGACCATGCCCTCTGTCACCGTCTGTCACAATCGAAACCCTGTTTGCCTAGAATGCCTTAGTGGTAGATCCCTTATTTTTTCTAGCTTGGCAGATCGAAACTCATTCACGTCATTGGTGTATTTGGAAAACCAAATAATTAACTGCACTGTTTCTCACATTCTGTTGACATTTTTTGAATCATAGAATGAAACCCGAAGCTTGTAAAACGCTATTGGCGAATTTTCTCCACAAGTTGTTAAAACATAAGGTTTTTTTACTCATGGAAACATCATTACGTTCCAGGAAAAGTTTTCCTGCTTGGTTAAGTTGACTAAAGTCCCTTCTGAGCTCGTGCTTAATATATTTGCGGCTTTTCTGAGCAGTCATCACTCATTTCTCTGACAGATCTTGATGAAATAAGGCTAAATAAGTACCACCAACTGATTTGTCAGTAATACTGTCATGTTTTAGGTAATGCCATTTGGCTCAGCACTTAGACATCTAAATAAATCAGAAGCACGATTTTCTTATCGTCTCTTATGTAAATGACAAGGCCCAGGCCGGTAGTAAACGCTTTCAGAAAGTGTTTGTGAGTAGGTACCATGGCCACCCAAATGTCGAAGACTGCAGATCCCATAAAATATTTCGTTTTTCGCCAATAAAGCAGCAGCATCACCACTGACCTTAACTGCAATACGCAACAAACAGAGAAAACAGAGTTTGTGTGGAATCCTTATTTCACATTAACTACTATATATTCCCTGCAATAAATGTCAAGACTACATCGTGTTCTTTTACGCAGCAGTTGCACTTACTGCCTTTCCACATGGCACAGCAGTTTGGAGAGATTTCCGCTGAAAGAGAATTGGCGCTTTAATCAAAATGTCGTGTATGGTATGCGTTGTGGGATTTAATTAAGCCTGCTTGTCTAATCGCGTTTCTGCATAATCCGATATTTGGACTTGAACAGCAGCCCCCTTCCCACTAGCTATCCAAATACCAAGTACTTATTTTATTGGATTACTTGACTTTATGAACCGCTTTATAAAAGAGTCGGTGACATCCCAGCCAGTACCTGCGTTGAGTTTTAAATTATGAAAACGCCACGCAAAAGTATGCCTCCAGACATCGCCAGGCGTTCTGGTGTTTGAAACAATGGGGTTTCTGATCATCAGAGCCAAAGGAAAGTTGTGCACTAATTTTAATCTGAGTTCTATCTTCGGGAAAGGTATGATATCGGACAGGTGCATCCACTTTGAATGGAGAAGGGTGCACTTCCTCAGTCTTTTTTGTAACACGGGAAAGTGATATTAATCTTATTTACAAGAGACGTATGCTATGAGTGACAGTTTCCATTCGCCTCCCATTTCGGTTACCCGGAGTTTACATTGATGAATTTTGGCGACCAACACTGTTGTCTGGACGAAATCAGACAATACTGAACAAGGCCACTACCTGTCTTACAGTTTTGTCTCATTTTCCACCCCTTTGAAGGCTCAAAAAATGCGTTTGACCAGTAATGAGGCGTTTTTGTGTCACCTTGTTAACTAAGCCCAATGCCTTTATCCTGTTCTCTCTTCTTTTTACTTGGGATTCCTGGACTACCTGTCCTGTTACCACTGCCTACCAATCAGATCAGGTCTACTCGTCAAATCGGGAGAATTTTTTCGGCCCCATTTTATAGTAAACGTGTCAAATTGTTGAAAATCAGTCACAGACATTAGCAAGGTCAAGGAACACCACAGAAGCGCGATGAGGGAAAAAATTCACACTCCAGTTATCTTTGTTTTTTCGTCAAGCTTGCAACAATTAATGATTTAATACTCCTGATTTATAACCTTTTTGCTGATCCGATTTAGCCACATAAGCTTAGATTTTCTAATTACTGATGCCTCATGGTTTTCCTTATGGCTATATTTTGAGTTTTGCACTTTCGTTTATACATCAAGGTTCACATATGTTAAATTGACTTAAAGTGATTTTGTGGAAATATTTAGTTTCATGTCTTCTTTGCCGGATAAATCAGGGCTATTTGTTGGTTTTCCAATTGACAAAGATACGTAACATGCCACCTTGTAAAGGGGAGGGTTTTCTGAAGAAAATGTTACCTCCAAGATAGCAATCTGACCTCATTTTCAACTGATTTCTTCCGCCACTTCGTGAGATTACTATAGCCGTGTGTAGCAAACGTTATTTTCTGCTATACCAACTGACGACTGACAAGTACTTGATTATGCGACTATGCCTGATTTTCAAGTGGGCACAGATTTTCTCCAAATAGGTAGGTAGGGAGACATGCAACAGAAAACAGTTCCCTCACTCTGAAAAGAATCCGATGCAACCAGTATTGACCTAGGAGACTAGTTTGTTGTCGCGTTAAGTCTTAAAACATGTGCAATCATCCCCATTGTAGACGCTTATTGTTGATTTCTTCAGGCACAGTCCCTCCGCCGACGCAGTTACTGACCATTGACGACATCTTCCTGAAGGAGGACGAGCCGCCTCAACTGGAGGTGCTAAGAACACACCTGTTCGGGGAGGGCCGGTTGACGGAAAAAGCAGCTCTCAAAATCATTGAGGAGACCGCTGCCATCCTAAAAAGTGAAAACAATCTCATAGAACTGGAAGCTCCCATTACCGGTTTGTAGTAGTTAACGTTAAAGTTGTCGTTTTTTAACATGATTGCTCACGTGTTTTTGTGTGTGTGCTGCAGAATTGGCTGTTAGAATTGTCACTCGAATTCGAGGACACGCAGGATGTAATGCACAAACCGTACACCCATAGGATGGAGTTTGAGAGCGCAAGTTCACTGGTCAATTAATCTGTCTATTTTCACTGTGTCGACTCGTGTCGTCCATCGCTCTGTCCCGTGCGCCCATCAGTTGTCACGCTGATCACGGGAAGCGGCGTTGATCACTTGGCTGTGCTCGTGAGACCAGCAACGTGGGCACAGTAACCTTCAGCTGCACCACCATGCTATGCCCCAATGTTGCCGAGCCGAACGCAAATCGCTTGATTAAGGTCGTTCCCCACATAAACCTAGAATACGTGTTTGTGGTGCTCCAGGCAACATTTTGCGCGATAATGCGATATCAAGAATAACTGCATTCCTCCAAATGATAATGAGCGATTTAGAATCTTTCCACTGGTCAGCAAGAACTTGATGGTCCAATGCCCGTAGGTATACCTTTTGACAACTTATTTAAGCGAGTGAAAGTCATGTTATTCGACTCATAAATAATCTACGCACACCCAATAACTCAATACTGACATGATTGGGCGTTTGGCCTGTGCCAGTTTCCAGTGGACAAATCTGGCCAATTTGAAACAACAGAATTGATCTCGATGGAATTTTACACGTTGTCTAACTTTTAAGCCTTCAAACGCTGCTGGATCAACTTCGGCTGCATTGTCTTTAGATTATTGAAGCGATCGAAGTCTATGCGAGTTTTCTTCGAATTTGTCGTCAAATTGTGAGACACAGATTGTGAATTATGACTAGCCCAACGGCAAAGCAACCCTAATTAAAGTACTTGCGGGGTCGGTTTGGTTGCCTGGAAATCCAATTTCAAGCTCACTAATTTGTGTCCATTTGGTCGCCACTCTACTCGTGGCGCCCTGTGTTCGAAGATTTGAAGCGAACTTTTCAGTTATTGGGCCTCATTATGAATCATTTTTGCGAAATTCCTTTTTCAAAACAATGTTTATTCGTGTACAGGGTCCTAATAAGACAACAAAGATAGCAACTCAGTAGTTCCATCGTGAAGTACACGGGGTTTTATTTAATTGTTGAGGTTTAGTAAACAGTAAACGGTAAAGATTGTCGGTGAACACTATCGTCTCTTATTCATCACCCAAATTAACGCGCATAGTTGACATTGTAAACCTTCTCGTTTACCAGTTATTGTATTTACACTTTTTCAGTAAGCAATGTCACCCTTCTTGGCTGCTTAAATTAATGGACTGTATTCAAAGTTTATATTCACTTGTGAATTTGCTCGTGAGGGTGAGGATGGTAGATGAGCCCGTTAGTTTCGTCGATTGACAACTTGTTTATTTAATTAGGCCCTTTGTTCTAAGGCTCCTTGTGGAAAAGAGTTGCATTTAATTATTTGATGCAGCCGTCGTGGGTGTAAATTAACAAGATTTAATCTTCCTCCATAGTTTATAAATTAAAATCAAGTTTGTGCTGATAAAAATGAACTCTTACAAACCTACAACATCCCTCAATTCTTGAAAACGCTAATCGTGGCAGTAGTTGCACTTAATTTCACCACAGTGAGGAGATTTTTCACGAGTGTGTCAGGTGGGTATTGCCACTTGGTAATCACTACAAATATTGGGGCAAGTTGCCAGAAGTGATATGGAGCGGAAAAACATCAGCTGCCAGTTAAGTGGTGTAAACTATTGTCTCGCGTGAGTGCGAACGGGCTACAGATCCCATGCACGCTAATTTAGGCCACCAGGCTGTCTGTATTAATTGAAATGGCATCAAAATCCTGAATTTTTAGGGAACAATAGATTTAACAATCACTGCATTCCATTGTCCACTATCTTGCGTCTAGTCACGAAAATGCTATATTGGCAATTTTTCCCTGGATGTATAAACCATAACTAGGAAAAAACACACAACAGCTGGCAGGCGAACGTGAAGAAATTCTTTTTGACTTCTGTATATCTCTCGAATAGGCAGCTAAGTTAACTTCATAATGCTCTAATTATGCTCGTGAATGGGAAATTGCATGACTATTTCGTAAAGAGTATAGGTAAAAAGTACTTGAATGCCAGATCACAACTTGCGTCATTGTAAAAAAATCACCGCTGCTAAATTTTAAGCTCGTCAACAAATTAGCCACCTTTTAATTGGATGCTGTTTACTCTAGTGACAACCAACTTCGACCACGGGGCTATTTGGGGTCAAGGTGTGAGAACGGTCCCCTGCTAATTTAGTCACGAAATCTGTTTGTGTGAAGGAAGTTCTTCCTCCAGGCACATCCAACTTGATATTTTTAAGTTCCATTTTCGCTTTCGGGACTGAAATAATTAAGTATCATTTGTGCTTATTATTGACACCAAAATCGCCCAGCCAAATGGTTTGTTTTGATTTAAATTAACTGATACTGACACGGAATTAATGTTGTGGCCCATCACGGTTGTACTGTATTGGAGGTCTAGGCTGAACGAGATAAATTGTAATGATATGACCGGGATTTTCCAACTGGTTAAAGGGTTTTTACACGAACAACCATTTGATACATCCACCTCACGTACGGTGTAAGCTAAAACCATAACCCCTACTTGGCTCCAGCTCTGAAATTGGGTCGTTCTAACTGTTACATTTTTTTTGTTCCCGAAAGTGACAGGTGACACAAAAATGCAAACGTCTGGGTGAAAATGAGCTGTCAAATTAGATAATGGGTATGAGTAATCAAAATGTCAACTAGGCCCCATTTTAAACAGTACGTTGCTTTTTTCAAAGAAATATTTTTACAACTAGATCAGTCATTTTTGAATGTACAGACATGCACGGCTAAGAGAATCTCTCAGTATTTTATCAAGTAATTAAACTCGGTGAATCAAGTTCTTCGACTGGTTTAACTGTGATTATATCGCCAGGGAACCGAATGCAATTGAATTTAATGATGAGATGATTGTATTTAACCTTCTATCGTTCACCAATTTATCCACACAACCATGGCAAGGGACGGTAGAATTTACTCGGGACAGAAACAAATGTGTACTTACGTGATAGTGTGCCAGTATCGTGCAGTGTTTTCGAGCGTAACTGCCTTTACTTCCGGCCTAATGCTAAGCAATGAGGTAAAATACACAGTTTAGGGTTACAGCATTCCGTTCAGTCATGCGCGTCACGTGCTTGTTGTGTGTTGCGTCGGAATCTGGAAGGTAAATCAAGACGCCAGACTGTAAAGTGTTTCTCAATAGCGCTTTACTGGACATCGGCAGTTCGATGATTAAATCGGATAACGTTCCCCGCATCTGTGGTGTTATTCTCTGTCGGTTTAAGCCACCTCTACACAGTGCAAATGTTTCGGACTTAATATTTTGTCTAAGAGTCTTTGCCAAGGCAG
The DNA here is from genome assembly GCA_900604375.1 of Mesocestoides corti. Lineage (NCBI taxonomy): Eukaryota > Metazoa > Platyhelminthes > Cestoda > Cyclophyllidea > Mesocestoididae > Mesocestoides > Mesocestoides corti. Next base: position 201,524 of record UXSR01005192.1, on the reverse strand, counting down.
AAGCCAAACTGTGGCTATGTTAGCAGACACAATAAATATTTCATTTTTATCTCCTTTATCATGCAAATTATAAGTCTTTTTACGTGTCAAATTTTTTTAAAATTTTCTCTCACAGAGGTTGATCCAGTCAACTGGTTATCAGATTTCTACCTAATTCAACAACTATTCAAAAGCAACTGTTGTGGGCCCCAGCATGTGGTCTTGAATCACGCCGGGGCCACTGAATTAACCCTGGCCCCATTACGTTTCTCTGATACCCGCGATGAAGAAAAAGATTGGAGAGGATATGGACACAACCGATTACTTCAGAGCTCAACCATGTTGGTGTCGTTGTGTCGTGTTTGGGATTTACATGTGTGTATTTATACCTCAGATGTGTGAGTCATAGATAAGCTAACATTGAGATCTAGGTGTAAGGATAGTCGATCGCGCTAATGAAGGGGATTCGAGACTCCTCGCTGTCGGTGGCATGCTGAGAAATGGGGACCCTGTGTCGGAGGCTGGAGTGATCGGATTAGTGAGTGTGAATCAATGCGATTTAGAACACAGCTGCAAGGCGAATTTTAGTAAATTATAATTGATCAATGGTATCATTTAATATATATACTACATCGGCAGGTGTTTGACAGCCACGAGCTATAATTATGCTGTACACACAAACGTAATTAATTCAGGCAATTAGCTAAAAAAGGCCTACAAGCCCTTGTATCAATGACATTTTTGCCATTCTCAAAACAGCCAGGTAATCACTCATCCGGCAAGGGATTGTCTCCTGCATTTAGTCAGACGACACTCCCTGGCGGTGAAATGTGTCACATGCCTATTGTTTGGTACACTTTGGAGTTTAAACCGAAGTTGGACGCGCCCAATGGATTTTATTGGTAGTAACTTGCACCCAATGGAGACCACACTTTCGTCATCGGTGTCCGATCCAGACGCATTTTGCTTTGCTTGAATGCACTGTGTTCTGTCGGCCGTTTCCTTTTCAATGCGCCTTTATAACACCTCTTGTTTAGACCGAATTGTATTCCGTTTGCTGATTTGTGCATGGGGCCACGGAACAGCTGGCTTGTGCAGTAGTCGTCTGCACGCTCCATACGTCATCGTTACTTTTAATGTTTGCTTAGCACGAAAATTGTGCAGGGCCCGAAAACTACGATATTTTGGGACATTAAAGGCAGTTGAAGTGTTGGCGTTCGTTGAGTAAAAGTGAATATCGACAACTGGCGCTAGGTCTTCAATGTCGTGGATTTTTAGTTCAACACAGTATGGAAATATTTGGCTTCTTTTTAATGCTTGAGAAGGGCCCTCTGTGAGGTGTTTGTGCTTGTCGAGATGGACTCAGGTTCGATTCCTGTCTGGAGCTTGTTAATGTCCGGGTCAGAGTCTAGAACCCATCACAATGTTTCTTCACCACCATGATCAGCTAGCCATATTCACTGGGGCACGGATTTGATTGATAACTCCGTGGCCCATCTTATCTCAAGTTGTTCTGCGCAAGTGTCTTCTACTGATTTGTGTTGGCAAACTGTTATAGCCCATCTAGTACAAGCTGTCGCCTCGTGAACCTGTTAGGGGATTAAACATGAAATAGTTAATTTTGAACAGAGTCAAACAGCTTCCCTAACGATTGCCTGGTTACTATAATAGAGTTGTCTTATCAGTTTGACTGTAAAATCGCTAACCATGGATACTTCTAAAACTGCAAAAGGTCCAGACTCTTTTTGTCACTCTGCCAGATTGTCATGTGTAAACTTACCAAAAAGGCCACAGTGATTGGGCTATGGGAATTGTGTGCCATTAGCGGTCTGAAACCACACCGCTCCTCGGACTGCCACGCCAGCATGCAGGGGTTTCTTTTACCCAAATCTCAAGGCAATGGGCAGAGTTGTTAGTCGACTTGTGCAATCGATGGACATCGATTTCGGAATTGTGCCCTCAAAGGAGTTGAATATGTCCAACCTGAGAGCGATAGCCACTGGTCAGATATGCGAATGTGACACACAAGAGACGGCAGTCACGGCGATTATATAACCTGAGAAAGTGCAAACGGGATGTTAAAAATAGCATATTGCTATGCATAACAAAAGGCGACACTAGTGTAGGCTTTAGGTCGTAAGGATTCCTTTACGGGGTTCAAAAAACATGATGAGAATACTCATTTATGTCGTTTTAACCATTATGTCGTGCAGAATTGGACAAAGTCTGCGCCATTTTATTTGAAAAATTGCATGAGATTTTGGTAAGGTGGCCGAGGTTTGAATGAGCAAATTTGGGTTTTGCCAAATCGGATATAAATTCAATTTAACACGGCATTACCTCCCATACTTGCATAAGTGTCTAAGACAAAATACGTGCTTAAAAGCGTTCCTGCTGCTTAGTTTGTACTTTGCACAGAACGTGGCAGTACATTAGGCAGAGAAATAAAGCAAGAAACAATGCAGATTCCGGCAAAGGTTGTTTAGTTCCTTGATGGTAACATCTGTGCTCATTAAAACATATTTATTGGGTTTAAACGTGACCAAGGAAAAAGGGAAAGCTTACTCTGAATTACGCGATACTTTCTAGGCGAATTTTTTCATCCCTGATTCCTTAAAGAAGGCAGATATATTGGAAAACAGAAGGCAAGACAGTGTTCTTTGCTTTTTTTGCGTTTCAGCTGTGTGGTAAATGTTGATAGCACTCATTTCTTAACCAATGTCAGACATTTAATCTGCCTTTAGTATTCAAATTTTGCACCTGACCGAGATAATGCCAGGTACATAAAGTTTTACCCAGTCTGAGAAGCCCATGGTGCGAAGCCTATTTGCGAACGAATGAAAACTACGACATTTGTTATCGAGTGCACCTTCATAACTAGCATTGATGATATTGCTTGTTATGGCATAAAATTGCAAGACAGTTTGCTGACTGCGTGATAGTGTTGGACTTACTTCAATTTGTGGCAGGCAAATGATTAAAAGAAGGTTTAAAATGCTGCCGGCAAAAAGTGAAGTACAGGTTGAAATTCGGTCCGTCGTCTTTTCGAATGCTTTTTTGAATTACCGGACAAGTTAATTTTGAATTCGTGGCTTTGTGCAGGCATTTAGCACATAATGTAGTCGCCACATTTCCTGGGTTATCGTGCTTTAGTGTAACGCCCTTTGACATGCACACTCCGCTAATTTGGCCACACGGAAAACTTCACACCAGCTATTTTGTCTTCTTAAACTCATAAAAGCTATATCTGAAAGGAAATGTTTAAATTGGATGCTTACGTCACCTGAAAGTGTTCGCAAGAGACCCAAATTCCCGTCATAAGGTACCGGTTACACTGTAAATCGTTGTAACCGTCTTTCATTTTTACCGACCAAAGTAAAATACATCAAACATTTTTCCGGTAGAGATACTGCATCGAGCTATTTGACAAGTTTACAGACAAAGTCCTCCTCAGGAGCTCTAATTTTTTAAAAGATACTTCTAGTTAGTAGGGCATGTCTTAGCAGAAAGCCAGCGCACTGATTACTATTCTTGCATAGCAGCACATGACCAGTAATGGACTTAAATGATCGCCCTAAAATGTGTTTATGTGTTAAATCTAGACCTGTTGAAATGTCAAATGTCAGCTGCTCTAATGCGTAGCTATCGTTATTAATCAAGAAAAAGCAATCACATAAATGGAAGAGGCGTCTAAGTATATGCGGGAGTGGGGAATTTCATTGATGATTGTGTCAAAAACAATCCAGTTATTGTTGAAATTGCTTTACTCGGAATCCTGCTTAGTTTCACACACATTTGCGGGCTAAAGATTCACTCTATTTTTATGTGTACGATGCTCCATAGAAATGAATTCCCTTAGTTTTATATCATTAAGTAACAAAACAACAATTCTTTACATTTAAAGTTTCACTAAAGCAAAACACGGAATTATTTACAAATTCGCTTGCAGTAACTTTTGCTACTGTGGCGCATTCAATCAAAGTACTCAGTAGTGGTTCATGTTGTAGTTTGCGGGGACATCCATGGCCAGTTCTACGATCTGATGAAACTCCTAGAAGTTGGCGGCGATCCCTCCGCAACGCAGTACTTGTTCATGGGCGACTACGTTGACCGAGGCTGCTTCAGTATGGAGGTGAGATTTGGCTTTTTTGCGCCACGTTTGATCGCGAGTTGCAGCTTGTGAAGCAAGGCATAGTGTGGGTCTCGCACATACGCCACTGACTTGCTGCAAGAAAGCTACAGTAATTCGCACTCTGAGTTTCTGTCGTGTCAAACACACCATTTTTTCTACGCCATTCCACGCTCAATCCTCAGATTTCTCATTTATCGGGACCACACGAGGACAGCACAGCCATTCCCTCTGACTTGTGAAGAAGTCGGAGTGCAGAGAATGACGAAGCCACCGAGTTGGTCACCACTTTTTGAAGCTCGACGCATCTAGTGCCCCAAGAGTCGCTGTTCAAGCGTGGCAAATGACCTACTTCTTTGACAAAGTTACGCCTCGTCGACGCTACACCAGCAGGTTCTCGCGTTCAAATTGGTGTCAGGGGAGACACATTAAGGAATTGTATCAAATGATCGACAAAAAGTGCACTCAAATTAACTACCCTTATTACCAGCTTTGGCTGCTTCACCATTGCATCAAGGAATTGTCACTTTCAAACTCGGAGGCTTATTTGAAAGCTGGATTTATTTAAAGAATTAGCATAATTTAACAAAATGAAGTAGAATCTAGACACATGTTTAGGTAAAAGGAAAATATCTAGGCGAAGCATGTGCATTTGATAAGAGTGAAATCATTGCGCCTCTGTTAGATGAAGCAACGCTTTGAGCGCCGATCGTTCCCGAATTTAATTAATAACAGTAATTCCTGCCAAAGCGACCTGATACGAAATCGCTGTGAGTTTTCATCGATTGAAATCGAGAATCGCAGTACCATTGACAACGAACACCCTGTAGCCATTCAAGGCGCATGTTTTAACATGACCAACCTTTGAACTTGTAGTGCGTCCTGTACTTGTTTGCACTGAAGATGACCTATCCCCTCACCTTCTTCCTCCTTCGTGGCAACCACGAGTGCCGACACCTGACGGAATATTTCACTTTCCGACAAGAATGTGAGTTGTTCTCTGACCTTTTGAATACCACCATTGCAGTGAATGTTTGTACATTGACACATTTTGTTTCTGCTTTAATTAATTTGTGTGCTGTGAAAAAAAAGTCCAGAAGATTTACAACAAAGCGATGAAAGGATAAATCAAAGCCCTAACTTGTTGAGGCTAGTTGCGCTTTTATGTGGTTCTTTGCCCTCGAGCTAGCCCCATTTCACTCGACTAACTTTGTGTTAGAACAATTCTCGATTCACTGCATTGGAAAACTAGGCATCGTGGTTAGTGCTGTTCTCCCCTTCACAGGTGTATGACCTAACTGTTGCAGATTTTTTCTTTGAGCTTACAATTATGGTTAAAATAGAAAATTGTTTCGCGGTCTTTTTGCGGTTTTAAAATAACCAGACGCTAGGTTTCAGAACACCGACCGACAACTCTGCGTGAGTTACAGTACCTCTCAGAATGGTGGAGTTTACGATGGTAACTGGTAAATGGCACATTCGACGGCACTGCCTTCTATTCGAATTCCATCAAGGAAATATGCTTCTAAAGTATGGGAATCCATTCGTGGTGTTCTAGGTGCTGGCGTTGTGTCTTATGAAATGTGTAATTATCGGCACAACCCTTTTAAAAGTGGTGATTTCGTTTTTTTTTGCGAGAATCCCAAACGTGAGAGGTCGTGGAGAGATACCGAGCAACCTAGTGCATCGACGTCGAAACAGAACATTCACAAGAGGAAGAAGGTTCTCCTGTGTATCTGGTGGAATACGAAGGGTCTACATTGTTGGGAACTCAATCAAGAGTTTGGTCGGAAGGTGATGGCGGAACGCTACAATCGACAATCGAATAAACTGAGTGAAGACCTTGATCATAAAAGGCCATAAAGATCTTGGTATTTTTCCATCGCTCAAGTAGCTTTTCCGTTGATAAGGCAATTCAATTATCGTCAAGGAGTTGTCCGTTAGTTTTTCCGGGTCTGCCTTGCGGCCTGGTGTCGTAGGCTGGGGAACGAACGGCATTTTTTTCTTAGTTAATGCATTGTATGCTTTAGCATTGCGTTATTTGTCCATGCATTTTCATGGACTCCTACGAGGTGTTCAACGCACATTATTCACCATTCGTGAATGATTTGCCGGCCAAGATGTGCAATAAGTGGTAATTTTTTACCTTGTTGCATCAGGAGTCATTTGTCGTTTTTGAATTACCCAAAACTGGATGTGGCTTTCCCATGTTTCAACCGCATTTCCGAGTCATATTACACAAATGTTTATTATCTCCAGTCACGTATTGCTCACTGGTTTGAGTATTGTACAGTAAATGGACAAATATTTAGTAATATTTTTAGCCTACTATGATTCAAATCCAAATTATTTTAAAGACTGAGTAAAGACACCATAATTTGCTGGATAATGACCAATGAATTGGCAGCCTTGGGATTAATACTGCGAAGGATCTACAAAAGAGTTGACTAGCGAACTAACCCCTAGTCATGATGACTACAGCAATCGCAAGTGTTCCTGAGGCAAAACATTAAATTCTTCTATAGGTGTAGTCAAAGTACTGCTAGTAAACTTGCGAATATTGTAAGATGTCAAATTTTGGCTGAATTATTTACATAGGAGTTAGGCTGGTTTCCAAAACAAGTTAGACTAAGTGGTAAATTAATTCACACAAGGTGCCGAAATGACTACTTTAACAGTCTGCCTTATGTGAGGCCCCAAGTTTATAAAATTTGTGTTCTTTGTGTCATGTGGTGTGTGAATGTGGTTGTGTTTAGGTGACTCCATTTAATTCTTTTAGTTAAATTTTTATCACGTGGGTCAAAAAAGTATGCACAAACAACATTCAATTCACTTTAAAAGCAAACTCTTTCAACAAAGACAGACAGATAAATTGCCACTAAAGTAATTAGATAACAGCTTAATTTCAGTGGTGGTTCATTCTTAATTACATTTAAAGTGCCATCAATCGTAGAGATTAAATATAAAAACCTAAAATGAGCAGAGCAAAGAAAAACTTCAAAGAATAGCGACGTCATCTCATGGCTTATGAGAAAGTATGTCAAACGCTTTCAGCATGTCACCGAATCAAGATACATCCATGCGCAGCATTTTCGATAGCTCGCTGTAGTAAACCCGGATCTCACAGCCCTGAGACAGCCTCTGACCGTTGATCGCAATTTCAAGATAGGAGATACCACTAGTCAATCTAGTGATATGTTTTATCGTGGTATGTTAAGGGAAGTAAGCGCTAAGCTCTCAGGAATTTTCACAGGTAATAATAAACAAAAATTGTACAAGTTTGACTTAAGCATAGCTACCGAATGTGTTAATTACGAATCAGCACTAGAGTTGCTTACAATTCCTAGTCATCACGTATGGCTTTTGTTTCTTACAACGCCCAAACATTTGGGCTAATTCAATGCATTTCTTGGTACAGTCGTCTCTACTGCTCTTTCTGTTCGTGGTTTGCTCTGGGTTTTATGAAAATTCGGTACGTGTTTCCCAGGAAGTCCAGCGAATGATGTTCAAAGTTTGAAGAAAATACTGAATTCACATGTCTGTTGTTGTCAAGATCAAAACAACGCGTTAATTAAAGACTAACTCAAAGCCGAGGATTCTGTGTGGCGTAGTATTCCCCTTTTTATATTGTCCTTGTTTGACTTGTACGTACATGCAAAAAATCTTAACAACTGGACTGAATCCTGGAAATCGTTTAATTTCACTGGTGGGATATGGACGTATCCTATCGCAAAACAACCTAACCTCATTTTCTTGTTTTCTTGAATGGGATTCAGAAGGAGTGGGGAACACCCTAATCGGCTTTTTGTTTAGCTTAGTTTAGGGGATGAAATTTGATCTTTGTTGACAACAAGACGAACTTTAATGCACAATTTATCATTACATGTTATCAAACACTTTCTAACGGTCAGCTTGTTTGATTTCCAAGTAGTTAAAATGTGCACGTTTTGACTCGAAAATATTTACTGAACGATGCTTTTAACTCCATTTTGACATTAAAAGGGAAACCCGCGCCATTTTTGTTCCGATAGTGATCAGGAGCGATGAGAATACGATGAAGCCAAGTCTGGAAAATATGCGAGTTGCGGCAGTTGAGGTTTGATTGCTGCTTTTGTCAAATTATGTGTACGAAGGCAGAAATTATCGTGCTGCGAATAAGCACAATTACGTCAACGCGATAGCTTAGCTTGTATCGTTCTGTTAAGTCGATACATTCATTCCACATCACGGTCTACAGTAAATTCTACTCAGTAATGGATTGCGCCCATCAATAATGAATCAGAAAGACTCATCCTTCAGTCCAACTTTTCTTAAAAGTCGCGGGGGAATTTAATCACACGTTATTTTCGACTTGTTTTATGGTTCCAACACTATTTCGATCCCGTGTTGTGCATGTGCCAATTTCATTTTCCCCCTGATCTCGTTGTTTTCTGCTATCAAAATTTACTTGTTTACATTTCTTGCAGTTCTTGACCACTTAACTCGGTGTGTTTATTGTTAGGCAACGGAACTAATCAGAAAGAAAAAGGGCCATGCATGGATGTGTGGGAAGATTCGTGGTTTAACCAAATCGGTATTTTTGCATTAAATTGACTAAATGGCTAGTAACTAGGTGTAATTAAAAAAAAAACGGAATCACTAATTGAAGACATTCAACTGAGTAAAAAGCAATAAGTCTTTACAAATGTTTACCAAGGTTGATGAAAGTGAAATGTTTTTGCCTGAAAAGCACAGTTAATGTTTATTTCAAAGAAATTGATTTTTAGCCACTGCAATATTTTAATTGAATTTTGTTAGAACATTTGGTTTGAGAGACGCAGCATTTGGCCAGACTTCGGCATATTTATTTCGGCTATGTAAAGACACTTTAGCGTATGCCGAATTAGGATGTGGAAGTAGGCAGATCCTAACGCAGTTAATCAAATTTTCACCGTCTTCCTGCTGCCATTTGGTGCTGGCTCAAGCACTTTGTAACCCAATTTTAACGGATTAAAACAAATGGGTCCAACAGTACACATAAAACGAATCGGGGGATATTTTGGAGGCACTTAACGTATCAATCATTGATCGCTAGAAGATCATGTTAGGGTAAGCAATAAGAACTTACTTTTACCACTTACCCCATTTTCGAGTAAATTCAGTCTATACACTGCCAAACAACTGCCGTTTCCCTTTGACCATCCGAGTCATTTGCAACATTTCGTGTACTTTAAAAACATATGCTACGGGAACACAGGTGATGGCAAACGACTGCGTGCATCTAAATGTGTAATTTGCATCCTGCTCCAACCTAGTACTTTAGAACTTGCTTTTTGATTAGGGCAGAGTTAATGTATTGTTGGCTTAATGTTTACAAATAAATCCTCAGTGAAGTGTGTTTAAGTTACGTCGATGACTGGTCCATTCAAAAATAGGGTCCGTGGACTGTAATGCAGCATTGTATTTGTACACGCTACTTTTTGTACGAAGCCGCACCCCATCCATAAGACGAGAATTTACTTTAACAAAAACGGTGAATGGAATTTGGGAAAGAGACGCATTTAGCATAGTACGAGGTCAGGTTTTTCTAGTCTTATTCGAAAACACTTCGGTAATTTTTTAAAATTTACTCGCTTGCCTGGTCTAACGAGAGGAATCCCTCTTTCGTGACTCTAGAGCATTTTACAGTGCAAAATTACAATCGATACTGGGCACAGTTGTCATGGCCTTCAGCACTCAAGATCAGCAAAGGTGGCTTAGTGGATCAATTCTAGTTAAGCCAAATTGTCTTGTTAGTGGTGCATCCACATTTGTGCAGGGTATTTCAATATTGTTCAACACAGACGACGCGCATTAATGACTGGTATTATCGAACGCTTAAATAAACACTAGACTTTCCAGTCATCACAGCTGGTAAGGCGGTGGCCATTTCAGTATTGCACGCATTCCTTAGGATACATCAATTTGCCTGGATTGAATGCCGAACGGCAAACTGTCCACTTTCACAAATCCGACGGGCGTGACTGAGCTGGACGCCATAAAACAATTCAACACTAAATTACCACTGGTGATGGTGGAATCACTGACCGACGAGGCATTCGTGTAGGATGTTTAGCTCCATCTAGCCCGAATCTGAGGCATCAATCTGAGACAAGGAATGTTTTGTTAGTTGACCCAGCAGGTTCATGTGTCTCCAAGGCAACATTCTTCAGGATTGCTAGGATACTTTTTTAAAAACTCTATGTTGCAAATTAGGCATGTCAATAGGAGCCCTGAGGATAGTCATTCTTGTCTTATACAACAGGTTTAACAGGTGTTGACCTAGACTTTATTAACCTGGATGTCATGATTTACCACATTTGTGCCATGAGCCAATCTTCAAAATGGACAATAAATTAAATCCATCCCACTAAATTGTGCTCGAAAACTACAAAATGGATGCAAAGCCACTGGATTGTTTGAAGAATTGGGTCATTATTGTAGTGTGTTGCATAAATAACGTGAATTTTCATAACTGATTTGAAAGTTTGAATTGTGTCCATTTAAATCGGATTTCAGCGTTGGTCTTCTTAGAAGACTGGTTTAGGGTTAGTTAAGAAGTTACTGGGGTTCCTTTTTTTGTTTAAGAACTACTTCATTGGTTCTTGTCGGCGTTGGCCAACGTATGCAAGTGTGCTTTTGAGAAGTGAAAAGCAATTGGTTTTCCCAGTATCAAACTCCACAGTGCTGAATAACTATTTTGAGATGTTGAGGGCGGGATTGTTGGATACGATCTGAAGAGGCGAGATTTCTGACACAAGCAACAATCCGTGATTAGGTACTGCCACCAAATTTGGGGTTACGTATCATCTGAAATTACCCAGAACGCAGGATGATGGGTTTTGTCTTTTGCCTACATATTCCACACAGTCTAACCAGTCGCGGATATAAGCGGATTGTCACACCGAATATCCATCTTTTTAAAGCCTTCTTTAGGCTAGCTCGTAAGCCCACAAACATAACTTCAAGTCCTTTCTGTAAAATGATATTGGGTAATGTTAACTTATTAATTTCCCGATTATTTAAAGCTGTCGGTTTTGATCTGCGCCCTTACAAACTGGGGCAAAAACAGTTAGGTGATTCATCGACGTTCGCTGTGTTTGCATTCCTTTTTCCCTGGTTTCGTTTAAGTATTCGCAACACTTCGAGGAATTACACAAGTACGGTTGCTTTGCGAAATTCGGAATACTTAGTGGTCCAATTACAGGAAAATCCTTTGAGGTAGAGCATCCCGAGGCGTCAGTTCAGCATAAGAAATCACAACATTACATTTTCGTCCTGTGGCTGGTTCGAGTCATTTCCGTGTTTTTTTATTAACCTTATTTTAGTGGGTTCTGTGGTATTTAAAAAAATTAGACAAGCTATTTTCCATGTTTCTTTTATAGCCTACCAATAGATTCAGTTGCATAGGGGATAAATACGACGGACACTAAATCCGGTGGTTTTGATGACTGACTTGTATTTCATCAGTTCTTCTTTTATACCGACTCCATAACTAAATTTTCCGCTTTCTTTCTGACGATTTACTTACAATGCGTATGCCTTCATGCAAATCTAAGCACTAATAATGACACAAAACCTGGTTTGGCCTGAATTTCTTCTTTTTGCGACAGATTAGTTGCAGTTTATAACATGAGGATAAACAGTGATTTGCCAGATGTTCCCAGATTTGACAAAATGACTCAGGATATGCGGTTTTTAGTTTTTATGTGAATGGTAACCACCAGGGAATCGCAAAAAATGTGCACAACAGAATACAAAAGTTAAATTCAATTTCTTTGTGATGCAGGTACATGATTTCTTCTTGGCGATAGTTGCCTCGTAAGGATGTGTTTCGGTAAAACCATCGCGTCGTACCAAAAATCAGATGTTTTTCGTGAAATTAGTTAAATTAATCATAGTTCTCCCAACGATCTAAATCCCACAACCAAATTTGGTTAGTGTGAAGGATCCAGAATCGCATTATTTGGCAGTCTTCTCTTGGGTGAAATCAATCGAATCTTGGGTGAATAATGGTACCGAACTTACCTTTTGTTCAGTCATTGCCTAAACTAATAACAAGACTGGATGCTACCATGAAAGATTGCGAGAAGTTACTGGTGGAAGTCATTGTAGTTGACATTAATTTTTACTGGTAGGAAGCGGCAATATACTTTTTTGCAAATTACGTTCTCTGTTACGTGGGTATGGCCAAGGAGGTCTGGAATTTCTCGTCTGTGTGATTTGTCAAAATCATGAATAATTCACACGCATGCAACATAGGAATTTCCACGCCATACTTTTAACAAGTCTGCATTAATACTGGACGCTAGTGCACATTTCACTGCTCTTGGTTTCAAAACGCTCAAAATGAAACACCAGCGTCCTCCAGTTTCCTCCACATGATTTTTAAAAAAATTAGATTGAAAGTCCATTGACGCCAATAATAAGTGTGAGTACGCGTTGAGAATCGCAAATTATGTGGGTCTCTTTACTTTATTTAGACGCTACAATTTGTGGAGTATAGGTCTTGCCTCAGGTTTAAAGGCGATCACAAGACTTCTTTAGTTGCGCGAGCACATACATGTGTTTTGTGCACAGAACCACCTTAGTGGCTGCGTTTTTGGACAACAACGCACTCTCGGAGCCCACAAAAAAATTGCCTAAGGCCATGTTAGCTAGTTCTGATAACAGGTCATTCTATCACCCGTGATGGGGGTGTTCCAGCCGTGTCTGAGCTTTGAATGCTTCACGCAGACGTTAAAACTGATACCCAACTAGTTACTCACAGAATGCACGCGGTCAGTGTTCGTCTTGAGCAACTGAGGTTAGCTAGTCTGAGGTGACTTCGCAAGGAGGTGGGCCATGCCAAGTTATAAAGATGTGCTTTTGTATAATCCATAGCGGCATAACTGTGGAATTGGGGGAAGACCATGGATGTTGCGACATTCGTGAACTAGTCTAGCCATGCTGCTATATGTTGATCTGGTTGAACTAAGACATTTTGCCCATTTAGACATCCTATGATTGTATCATCATCACTTCACTTTGAATCGGTCACTTTCTTTAGTCTATGTATTCATTTTACAATCATGTTTCCGAGCTGTGGAACCCTCTTAGGCGTCTTGCATGGCACAAATTGGACACAAACGTTCTTTTGCATGCTAAACACTGGTTTAGCCTCCACATCTCTTTAGGATTTCAGATCTCTTCGTCTTAAATCTTATGCAAAACAATGCTAATAGTTTATTTATTTTTGGAGGACTTTTTTTTCAAGTAATGAAAATTTTACGAAACTTAGACGTTGGCGTTTCTCCTCTCGAATTACTATTTTGATTTAATATCTCGTAGTAAAGCCACAAATTATTCTTCCACGGGAAACCAAGATATCAGATAACAGACAAATCGTGTTCATGCCGTTAACACGTCTTTTTATCCCTTTCTTCATCATCTCTATTTCGTTTCTTTTTTGCTGCACAAAAGATTTTCCTGAGAGACGATGTTAAGAGAAATGAATGGAAAAGTCTTAAAACCATCTTTCTGCATAATTTCTGTTCAATTTTAGGCCGGCTGAAATACACAGATGCAGTTTATGATGCCTGCATGGAAGCGTTTGATTGTCTACCTCTAGCCGCTTTAATCAACCAACAATTCCTCTGCGTCCACGGTGGTCTTTCACCTGAAATCCATTCGCTCAAAGATATCAAAAAGGTAATGTGCATGTATGTATTATTATTATTATAATTTTAAGCCAATTTAAGCACGCGTTTGTATAAGGATATTGCATGCGTAATTAGCCAACAGCTTATCACTTACAGAAGTTTGCATTGCAGTGTTTGGCTGGTAATTACTAGATTAGAGTCAACCATTAGAACATAAGTCCGGAAGATTATACAGTGGAGTACAACGCGTTGGAATTCTGGTTAGTTCTTATAACAATATAATAGGATACGTTTTTAGCAGAATGAGTTATGATACAATTCGTACGTCTGCTTATGAGACAGCAATGCCATTCCTTTATACATAAATGTCCAGATTAGGAATGCTTTTCCTCACAAGCAATTAAGTCTGCATTCACTTGTCCTGTCGGTTGTTTACATTAGTCTGCGGCTTCAGAAGAGAAAAGTTGGAGAAATGCTAGTCACCACGTCGCATAATCGACTAAGAGTTAGTTATGATTGCTCTGAATTTTACTTGATCAACAAGTGTGTGTGTGTGTGTGTGTGTGTGTGTGTGAACCGACAGTTCTGCGCACTCGGACTCACAATTCCACTTTGTGCGTCCACGGAACTTTAGTTTCGCTAAGTAGCTCTCCTCACTCGGTTTCGCATTCTTTTTTTCCATTTCGCAACGTGAATGTCGAATTGTGACACACATAACGCATAGTGAATACCAGTAGCTGAGGTCTCAGGATAGCAATGCACATCTCAATCAACGCGTCAAGACAGTTAAGCATGAATCATAATTAGGGTGGTTAAACAGCAGCTTGTGTTGAAATCAGTCAAGGTTTTGATTGGGTTGCCTAAATAATTGACTGTCCATCGTGTTTGAAGGCTTGTCAAATTTACACAGCTGCATCAAATTTGACTACATTGGTGGAAAAAGTTGAATGATTGTTGGCTTAAAACAGCCGCATTTAGAATTCCTGCTCTCAGAGGACCTGGGATTACTTTGAAGGATTTAATTTGATTTTAACCGGAAGGGGTGTGTTCATTCTCTCATCACTTGAAGTTGTGGTTTGCTGATTAGGTTCACTTCCACTCTTACTTGAACGTGCTGGAGTTTAGCGCAAAATACGAGGACACCGGACTTACCCGGAAGCTGACCTCAAACTTGTCGATTTCGAAATAACTTGCTCTTCCTTTTGTTTAAACTAAACATACTTTCTCTATGAAATATTTTACCCTAAAATGACAATCTGCTCACAAAGACGCCGTGCCACCGTTTGCAGCACCTTTTTGAACGGAATGTCCTTGAGGATGTCGATAGAAAATAGACATTTTATTAGAAATCGGTACATACAGGGAGATTATTTAAAAGTAGAAAAAAAACATGATGTAATCTCCTTTTTGCCTTTCTGGCTTTAGAGTAAAAAGAGTTCATGGGAAAAAGTTGCGTTATAGTGAACAGGTGAAGGAATTAAAATCATGAAGTGGCTTTCCAGGTTATGAAACTTCTCTAATGTTGGTTTTAATTTGTTTAAAATGAAATGTGACACACAGGACCTCTTCTACCCTAATAGAAACTCCTCTATTCATTTCTACAAATCTTGATTAATAATTAACTTATTTTCGTTTTTCAAGGTCGCGCCACACAATAAAAAGTGCATGGATAATCAACCCATCTCTAGCTAGTTAACTAGCTATTTTTAGTACATTAAAAAACCGATGGCATTATGTTCTAATCGTGGTGCATTTTTTGAAGTAAAATCAGGATAACTCGCTTGCAATGTAATTTAAAACTGGCCTAGTTCTTTCATATTTGTTAGGAAAGCGTTTTCTCCACGTTACCTTTGCGCTACTTGCAATTTATCACACATTATCTAGTAACTTTCTAGTGTGTGATCTGTTCAAAATTTGCCGCCACTTAAAACGGCGTCGCTGTTTAAGCATCGAGTTAGCTCTGATTTGATTCAACTAGTAAGTCACCTTCCTTTCCTCACGACCTTTCTCATCCGCTTTTTTCGCAAAATCACCTCTATCTTCGACTAAACACACCTTTGAAATTAAAGTGAAGCGCCAGCAGCCTAAGTTCAAAGATGCATCTTTAAAAAATGCCCAAGAAAACGAGGTCTCTTTGTGCCTTGATGAGAACACAGAAAAATCAACCTCCGCAAATTTGGCGTAATTAACTACGTTAATATTTTGAAAATTCAAACGATTGGAGTTAAGACATTGTGGTGTCGTTGTGTCGCCAGTCAAACTATCCTGTGGATGCTCTTTATTCCCAATACGAAACTCTCCCGAGGAAACAGGACAGTGGTCGTAGGGAACGCAAGTTACAGTTGTAAGGCTTTGGTAGCTGGTGGCAACACCAAAATGTACCACCCCCTCCTCACAATCGGCTTTCCCAATGCCCTTGCCCCACGACGTGCAGTGAGTCAGTCCCACACGGGATGCGACAGGTTCGTGAATTGTGATGCCAAATCGGCTTAGCTACTTCACGGTCAAGTCGTTCGCCATTAACCAAGTTGTTTTCCTACGTCGGTGTTCTCTGGCAGCAGAGGTGCCATATGACACCTATCAAGCCTTCAATTGATGCCCAGAAATTGGACGCTTTCCGATAAGGATGAGATGGAGTCTTCAGCCCTGACAGAAAAGTCTCTTGATGGTACCTGAGGCAAAAGGCGTTAAGTACCGGACAATGGTTGTAGGGAACGCAAGTTACGGTTGTAAGGATTTGGTAGCTGGTGACAACAACAAAATGCACCACTCCCCTCATCATTAACGGTGTTCCTAATGCTCTTGCTCCACGACGTGCAGTGAGTCAGGCCCACAAGGGACACTCATCTCAACTGTCCGGTTTTGATGAATCCTGTGGGGCATTATGCTTGCTGGTAATATGCTTTTTTGTTTTAATACTAGGGAGTCCTAAAAAGGGCTTTTTTGTCTTACTGGGTTTAGTTTCAGGCCCACATATATGCCCTAATCTTGTGGGGGTAAGTTCGCAGTGATTAACACTTTGACAGTGAGCTGGTCATGTCTGCCCAATCGGTCTTCGAAATTGTGGCCTGTCTACTTGGTCGTTTGGCAATACAATTTAGAAAAGAAGGCCTGTTTTTACTTCACAAAGATCTGAAGAATTTGTTGACGTTTCTATTCACCATACTCTAACAAGTTGGTGGTATCAAGGGAAATCAGGGCCCTCTTGTGTGGTTTTGTATGAGGTGTTACCTAGCAACAAAGGTTACCTTGATTAGGAATCGTCTGTAGTTACAGACGGACTCAAGTAGTCGTGATCTAGGTTTTCTGGTTGTTAAATTCCCCTCCATTTCAGTCATTTACCTGCGATGTGTCGTTTTGCATTCACTAAAATTCAGAGTAATATTAAAGGCGCCAATCACGCTAGTCACATCTATTTGGGACAGTGCAGCAAGCAATTCTTTTGAATAGTTTTAAAGTGGCGGTTGCCACGGCGGTAATGGGGAAAACCAGAAGTACGGTCTCGTAGGATCTGAGGCACGTGAAGCTGCTTCAGCGTTCTCTTTTTTCTAGTGCGGCAGTTTATTACGTTTCAACTCACAGACTCCCTGTATTTCAAGCGCTAATTTGTTAAAATTGTTGTTTTAATCGCCAGAAAGCTAATTTTTTTAAAAGTTTGCATACAGCATAGGTGCCCTTAGAAGTGTTTGAGTGTAGCAAACTTTTAGAGGAAAAGAATAGGTAATGAAAGGTGAACGTCAGCGCTTAAAAAAAACAGTCCATGTGATTCAAAGAGTGATGACGCTTATTAAGGGACTTAATGAAAACAGCTTAAAAAATAGCCAAGTATGTGAGTGTTCGGCGAAACCCCTCGATAGCTTCTCAAATCACATGCGTGCACGACCTATTTCCACCTGCTATTTGGGAATACGCTTCGTTTTTTTTTGAAAATGCTGCTTAAAAATGGAAAAGAGATGAATTAGTTGAAAATGCAACCAGTGTATACGCGAGCTAGTTGTTTCACACAAATAACACATAAGGTAGCACAAACCCCTCCAACCAAACAATTTCAATATTTTCGCCTATTTTGGTCATTTCGCAACTCTACTTTTGAAGAGTTCACGTAGTCTGAGCGCCACCAGTCTTGTGACTTCAAAACGTAGGTGTTGGGGAATGGTGCCTTCCACGTCAACCCCAGCATTACGAAGTCAACCTCGAAACAAATGACTATTCTGGCAATCGTCCCTACCAGCCGCATCTAAGAACCGACGTAGGGGTGATAATGGGTTTCAGGAACAATATTTTCAACTTCTTTTAAAGTTACAGTAAAGGAAACTTTTCATGTGTTTATGTGCACGGAAGTTGATCTACTACAACGATCCGAGATCACTGTGTTCGCTCTGCCTAAGAGTTATCCAGATGTATGAAAATCTGGGAAAGTGTATGTCTTCGAGTGAAGAGTCCATGGTTGTGCTATTCTCAACATGCTGACTTACCTATGCAATTTGTCAAGTATTCGTAAATTTTTAGCTACTGAAATAATTCTTTTTAAAAAATGATGATGTTCGGCATGGGCTTCTCCTCACAGGTGCAACCCAAAGTAGAAAGTTGACAGAATTTTGGGATGTGCTAACCAATTCGAGCAGACTCCTTCTCGAGTTAGACATTTTTTAAAGGTCAAAGCTATGAAGAAAGCTCGGCAGACTGAGATTGCTTGATTGTCATTCGCTTGAAGGGGAGCACAAGTTTACCCTTCTGAAGCACTGACTTCCACTCTAGCAGTATAGCCATAGCAGGATTATTCGTTGTTACTGCAATCTGTCACTTCAGATGGACCGTTTCCGGGAGCCGCCGACCCACGGTCCAATGTGCGATCTCCTTTGGTCAGACCCAACGGAGGACTTTGGCCAGGAGCGGAACAACAGCCACTTTTCACAGAACACAGTTCGCGGATGTTCCTTTTTTTACTCCTACGCTGCCGTCTGCTCTTTCCTTCAGGCAAACAACCTCCTTTGTCTCATCCGTGCCCATGAAGCTCAAGATGCAGGGTAGGTCACACATGCCGTTTTGAACATCCCACACATTACGATCATTCTAAATTGGCAATCCTCGTTTCACATTGAAATCGGGTGTGTCCGGTTCTTAGTCAAAAACTTACATTCCAAATGGTTGTGGTGTATGAGTTTTACTGCAAAACCGACTGTGTATGCCAAGAGCTTAAAGAAAATGAAGAATAATGGAAGTGGGGACGAGAGTGTCTGGAATGTTTAGACTAACACAAGACGGTAGCTTGCGACAAATCACTGGTTCAACATGGCAATTTTTGTAGAGCGTATTTAATTTCCTTCCTCAATTGGCGTTTATCAGTTCAATTAACAAAACTTTTCACGTCACGTTGGGTTTCAGCTTCGTGAGGAAGGAACAAAAGGAGACTGCATCTGTTGTAAGAGCAAATTTACTGTCTGCGATATTAATTTGGCTCTCCTGCATTAGGTGAATGCAACAGTCGAACATTGTGACTGAGAAGCTCCTCAAATACCCAAACAATTTAATTTTATTGTAATAGACAACTTCCATGGAGGTTCATCAACCGTGAGGCTCATGTGAAGTAGTAACAAAATTACGGGCCCAATGAAAGCACTGCCCTCGCACACGTTCATGAGGTAGTCCTGGTTAGGGCGAGGAAATTCAGTCGACCATGTAAATTTAAGTAGCCTGGGATTGGTTCACAAAAAAAACTCCAAAAGTCTTTTTTTCTCTTATTACCTTACTTAAATTATGTCGATAAAAGAGAAGAACTACGTCTTTCGTGAGCATATACATGTTTACAAGTTGTGTGGATTTCACATAATTGTGGTTGCATATAAATAGATATTTGTTGTACGCCATGATACCGCCCATAAAAAGTCCCTTTATTATAACTTTCTGACAAAATTCTTCATGTCTCTTCAAATAAACTTAAAGCTATGAAGTTTTTGTCCCCATGGTGTCCTTTCTTGTTAGCAAAATTGAACCTAAAAATCACACGTGCTTTATTTTCACACTTGGATCTTGTCCCTCTGACTTTGCAAAGCGGCATTTTGAATTATGTATGTCGGCACGATTATTACCTTTCCATTAAATGTACACTCATTTAAGCAATCAAAATGTCACCAATGACACATCAAGCTATTACTTCCGACACGCACAAATTAGTACTTCTGTGACAGACGCTTGAGTAACATTCGTGGATGGCTTTTCGTGGTTGACGAGTGAAGAGACAAGGCGCAGCTGTGGGGGAGGACACATCACGGGCTGCAGCGAACACTGCTGCCTCGCAGTCAGCGGATTCATTTCCTCACCGAACTTAGTAGCATTGCTCCACTCATCTCAAACTAGATTGCAGCCAGCACTCCAAGTGCCGATTTAATGCCTTGTCTTATTCGTAGTCAGTGCAAGCGGATGCACTTATCGCAAACAGCAAACAGCAAATAGCAAGAATTGTTCCAAGTTGAAAGGCAATGTCAGAGAGAAAGATAGGCGTCTCAGCAAAAGACCAGGTAATGTTTGGAAGAAAATGGCTTTTTTACATTGCACCAAACAAAAGGAATTCCTTGTGAATAAAAATTCCCGACACGGTATTAAATGCGTGCATTTTCGATCTGTGTTACAAGCCACGATAACGTAATGGAGGGATAACTGACACACGCTTGTTAAACGATTGCGATGCACCTTTCAAGGAGAAATTTTGCAACGATTGAGGGTTCAACGATTGTTTGAGGCGTTCATCCTTCGGTTAAGTGTGAAAATATTTGGCCGAAGGTAAATACCGGTTATCTATTCAACATGGAGGCTTTTTTAATATACGGTCACAAGCTTCTGCAAAGCCATTTATGTCTGCGCCAAAACGTGACTGCAGCGGAAACACTCATTTGCATTTCTGTAACCAAATGTCAGTTGTAGGACAGCAAAACTTTGCTGATATTTCATGTTTCTAATGCACGTAAAAAATCTTATTTAAATAGGCTAGTTTACCTATTACGAGCATAACTTATGCAGTTTTTTAAGCCAAGTTTTTAATAAAAATAAGGTAGAGGACTACGACTTTATTCTTGAAATATTGTCGTTTGTTTTCGATGACCTTTCACCATTTCTCAGCTAACGTTCGAATGCTGTCGTAAAAGAAACTTGCAGGCTTCGAGGCATAAAGTCATCCACGAATGTAATCACATTTTTTGAGCGTTTTAAACTGTTTTTCCAATAAGTTGTGCTACTGCATTGACCGCAACAAGTGGTAGTGGGATGGAGCCAAGTCGCGCAAACAGCGCGGGGTGATTGAACGTTGTCATGCAGCAGAATGACTTGCCTGGCCTGCATCCTTGCACTGTAAATGGCCTTTTCTGGTCGAGTTCTTCGCTCAGTTTGTTCTATTGTCGGCTGTAGTGCTACACAGTTACCGCCTACCTTGTTTCCAGGACTTCGTAATAAGGCACACCCTTCATGTTCACCAGATCTACTGGAAAACCTTCTTCAAGTGGATTTCCTGTTTTGGCGTCGATCTACTCATAACTTTCCATGGTTGGGATTCTCATAAAAATACCCTTTCCATCACGCGTCGCAATGATCCACAAGAAGTCCT
>UXSR01005192.1:0-175573 GCA_900604375.1 Mesocestoides corti | reverse complement strand
TGCTAGCACACCCCCTCAATAAGTGTGACATGAAAATAAAGTCGACACAGAACAGCTACGGTTTGTTGACTTGGCTCTGTCATCCTCACTAGCACTTTCCAATTAATGTGCGTCAGTGCAACAATTTCGCTATCACATTCTCCTTGTATTAAATTTCCGGTCTGGATTTATGATACCAAAACTTTCCCCTGGGCTAACATTTTCAGGTTTTTAAATTGTGTCCGTAGACAAGACTATAAAATCACTCATTTTAAGAACGCACGTTTTAGTTACACACAGTTGATTGATTCGTGGGCTAGAAGGCTGCTTTTTATCTTTATTTTCTTAAAAAAACATTTGCACTTCAGGTAACTGAAGTGCAGAAGAGGTATTCTTTTTTGACAACTCTCGGTGGATTCAGAGTCGTAATGTGACACCCGTCCCGATGCCGTTATGTGGTTCTGTGAATTCCCATTCAGACAGCTGTCTGATCCCGTGATAGTGCATTATCACAAAACTGCGGTGTTGGTTTGAGAAAGCTTGAATCCAACACGAGTTAGTTTATCTAGCAGAAGTTGTGCCCAAGTGTTGCTACTTGTTGCACAACCTAAAAATTCCCTGCAGCCATATCTTTAGGTTTTTCCTTCCTGGGATGTTTCGCTCCACGAATTTTCACATAGAGATGTCCTCTTGGACTGGTCGCCTTTCATCCTGTCTCTGGCATCCCTGCTCGAACGAACACCTCGTGTGCCATGTTGGCCCAAATCTGAACAAGTGTTCTTTTTTTTCTTCATCAGATAACGTCAACGTGCGCAAAGATGTCATCAAGGGGAAAATCCGTGCGATCGGGAAAATGGCACGTGTGTTCACTCTCCTCCGGTAAATCCCGTTAAGCAGAATTTTCTGCATTGATTTGACTGCAAATACGTGTTAAAGTAGTTTAAGACAAAACCGTGGAGCAAAATCAATCGAAAATGCTTATCTTTGCATCGATCCCGTGGTTGCTCAAAATGTTTAAAGATGTTTAACAATAAATTGCTTCTAATTTACTAAAAGAGGAGGTAAATATCTGCGTGTTGTGGATATATAACATCTCCGTTCCAGTCTCATAGCATGAACGGATCATCATGAACTCTTGTTTCACGAAGCTACATGGAAATAGTTGAGATGTCGTAGAAAATGGGGGCCATGAGTGTGTAATGTGGAAAACAACCTCATATTGTGCCCTCAGTGATGAACACATTGTGTGAATTGGTAAATGAGTTTGTGCAATTCGGGGACATTAAAACATCTCTGTAATTGCGATTCCCGGACGAAATCAAGAAATGTTTTAGAAATTGTTTAACTGCTTCCATCTGAGCATTTGCAGAAGCCATGTACTAGTGGCTTATTCAACTCAACAACTACGCATTCGTGGAAATTTCCATGAATTAAATTTGTCTTTAACTAAGATCTACTTTGTTACCATCGAATGTTAATTAATCAGAAAGGTGAACGCCTCCCCAAGTGCGCAACTGGCGGTCTAGCAATTCCGGCGTCTCATCCAATCCGAAAATTGTACCATCTTGAGAAAGTATAGAGCGGTCACATTGTTTTAAAATTAAATGCTTTTTCGACGCGTGGAATCCGGGCACATGGACATTTCTAAAAAAAAGGGGGGGGGATATCTCTCCTGAAATTTTACCTTTCTTGAAAGGTTTATTTAGTATACAACAATCATTGGAGAATGTCTTTGAATGAAAAGTGCCCCTCTGTGTCACGCTATTCACATAAATTAGAACTCACGTACAAAGCCCCAAGCAATTTCCACGTGTGGAATGAAGCGTTTCGGGATTCTTTTGTTGCAAACAAGCTAGCATTTAT
The DNA here is from genome assembly GCA_900604375.1 of Mesocestoides corti. Classification (NCBI taxonomy): domain Eukaryota; kingdom Metazoa; phylum Platyhelminthes; class Cestoda; order Cyclophyllidea; family Mesocestoididae; genus Mesocestoides; species Mesocestoides corti. The sequence goes on along the minus strand of UXSR01005192.1, from coordinate 173,731 downwards.
CATTTTCTCGAAATGTGCGGAACAATTTTTGGATTTCCTAGTGATTCGAATTTTAATTTTCCGTGGCTTTGTGAAACTAATTGTTTCACTGGCCTTTACTCTGCCATTTTCATCCTATAGTTTAACGTATTTCCTTCCATTCTGCACAATTAAATATTCTCAAAAACAATTTTAGCCTTTTTCGAAAAGTCAATTAGGCAAAATTCGCCTTAACTGAAACATTCAGGAAGATTTTTGCACTTAACTCTGGGCATGTTTAAAAACGGGTGGAGCCCATTGCGCTTCCTTCCTTCAGTGTTAATCAACACTAAGATGTTTTTACCAAATCGGGCATGCCCGCTCCTCGTCTTGAGTTCTAACCCACAGAGATCATTGCGTACAAACTCCCCGTTCAAGTTTGTTGTCGTCCAGACCTGAAGGCTGTGAATAGAGCTAACGAAATCCGCTTTCAACGGATTTTATTTTGATCCACTCAAAAGTCACGCGTCGTAGTTGTCAGGCCCTAAATCCCAAACTAATTTCGTGACTGCTCCTCATAAATTTGCACCGTCTCACACTTCGTAGCCAGTAGTTCGTCGTCGCGTTCTGTCGACTGCCCTGGACTCCGAGGTCTCTAAGTCGCTTTGAATTTGGCTTACCTTGAGAACCAGAAATGGTTTGTTGAACGGCATCGTTTTGGGCTGATGACTCCCGATCTGATTTTGATCTAGGGTCCGGTTGTCCAAACACCGATGACAAACGATCATGTAGGCAAATTGAGTTGTTGGGTTGATTTAATTACATAATCAACGTCTTATTTAATTTTGCCGACAGAGAAGAAAATGAAAGTGTGCTGGAGTTGAAAGGTCTCACGCCAAACGGAATGCTTCCAATTGGTCTCCTGTCTGAGGGTCGCGAAAGTCTCAAACAATGTAAGTAATTCCACATTTTTCTTAATCCCCTACAGAAACTGTTTTTTTTTAATTTGTGATTTGTGCATTGATTTTTCTGCTTCTTTTGCCTTAATGACCCAAAATCGGGTGCCAAATTCGACAAGAGTCTTCGGTTTTACTGGATGCTTCGTAGTCGCACTCCCATGCATTACCTGCTCCCTGAACAGGCAAGACAAATTATCTTACTGTGACATGTTCACTGAGTCGGAGGTGCATCAGACTTTCCAAAATGCACTTCATCTGTATTTTTAGGGTCAAGGCTAATTTCCTCTTAGTCCTCATTAGTTCCAGATAATTTTGCCTCATCAAATAACAAAGCGCCTGCGGTTCCTTGGCGTTAAGGCACAAAAATGATAATCTTTACAACGGCAGCGTAACAAAGGTTCAGGAAAACCTGGGGATATTGGCGCTACGTTAGGGGACGGCGAATTCCGGAATGAAGGGATCTCGGATCTTTTTTGGAGAAGCTAATGCCGCCAAATTTTGAATGAATTGTTTCACAGACTTACCGATAGTGGCAACTGTGTTTATTCTTGCTTTGAAATCCATCCAAATTTAAAGGAGACCTCTTCTTGAAAATCCCGAAAATTACCTGTCATCAGGACATTCATCCAGGATGGACATTTTGGGGTTTTTTTTGTATCTGGCGCATATCATTCTGGGACAATAGGGTTTTAATAAGTGACCTGTTGCTTTACATAATTGCTACGTGTGCCAACTTCACTTTATAATTAATTGCACCATTTTTGACAGCAGCATTTGCTGTGCGTGCCTGTTTGTTTGCAAGCATTCCTGGGCTGGCAACTCAGAAAATTGACAGGTAAATTCAAGTAAAATAATTGGTTTCTCTACGGGTTTAAAGTAAGTTTAATTTACGACGCTTTGCAACAAAAAATTGCATATCTACAACGTAAAAACCTTTCATTTCGTTGATAAAACCGCTCTTTCGTGTTGACTGGTTAGATTCTCTCTTCTATACTGAATTTAAAAAATTTATGCACGTCTGGATTGAGGTGCATTTTAATCGGAAAATTCTGCACTTGCATTGGTGAAGCACTTGCCAGTGTATGATGAGATTGTCTCATCCAATTTGACTGATCCAAAACACGATCACCAAATTGCACTTACGATCGACTTGAATATCCAAATGGAATAGTGGTGTGGGTGTACTACTGTTGTAACTGTTCAACAGTTTCCATACTCTATCCATCAGCACAGTCGAACAACGGCATCATCTACACTTTCATGGATGCGAAACACTTAGCACAAAAGGCCAGCAGCACGCTCGCTCTCCTGACAGAACATACCATTTGGTCTCGTGCCCTGTTTTTGCACTTAGAAAAAACGAGTAGTGACCGAGGTTTTCGTTGTTGGGGGGATGGCATTATGCACCCTAGATTTCCCACAGTACCCTTGTGTTTTTGAGTTGTGATAACCTTTCCTAGTCTCCATCCCACTTCACCATGCCTTTGTCTGGCCGTCTGTGAGTGGACGCGTTCAGCTCTAACAGAGTCGGCAAGTATGGTTGAGTAGATTCGTTGGTCTCATATGAGATGACTGCGGAGGCAGGATTCACGGACTTAAGGCGGCCCTTTTCGTTCCGCACGTTGGGGTGCGCATGAGGCTCGCTAACACGTCCGCTTTCTCATTAAATCTGCATGATCTGCCGACTCGCGGTAATGTTGCCTCAGTCGCAAAAAACGTTTGCGCTCACATGGACACTATTCCCTCTGTAAATTTATCCAGGAGTTTTCCAAATTAAGAAATGTTTTTTTCTTAAAACATACACCAGTGCCGAGTTCAAGGAATGTATTTTGAAAGTCTAGTTCATTTTTTAACGCCACATAATAATGCTGATTGAAGAACTGGCTAATTATGTCAGCTTGAAAGTTTAATGTGCCACGTAGTAGCTCCTGATTGGTTCTTGCTTGAACAGGAGAAAAGGAAACTAATTCATGGCTAGGCTATGGCAAGTGTAGATTTGTGGTCTTCTTGTAAAAGGCACTCTTGGAAAAATCATGTGTGCTGCTGCCCTTAGTCCCAATCACCCTCAACTTCCGCATTTTCTGTTCTGATGCAATCCATGACTGAGACTCATGGTAAAATGAAATTATATGAACAGAATTGTGTTTAAATAGGCAAGATTTTTCGTCCAAATGAATGAGTGAATAGGCGTTTTAAATAAAACTCTAAAGAATTTCGATCTATCTCCTTTGAATAATTTTTTCACGCTTTTGCATGAAAAATTTTACAAAAGGAAACTATTCGGTAGCATTCCTCCTGCTGGTCAATTTTTAAAATCTAACTAATGGTCCTTGGGACCAGTACACCTTAAACACTCCTGTTTTGCGTACCTAGAAGCAAAGTGTGCTCCGAAAATAAACAGGATGCATCCAATTACGAAAAGGTGTTTAATCACTACATCGGAAAAATTTACGGGGCACAACTAATTAGGCTGCGCACAAAAAAAACTGGTCGCTTTGGGATGGGGAAGCATAAATACCATAATGGTGGTAATGGAGTGTCAATTATTTGCTGTATACAAATTACATTACCCAGTGGAGTCACTTCACTTTAGGCAACTTAGCTTCATCCACATCGGAAAAGCGGAATATTTCACCCGCGCTTTAGTGTGAAAAATCCCAGCAGATAAGCCTATTCGTTGGCAGACATATGTCCAGCTGTCAAGGTAGTTTGAATAATTGCGTAAAACGTTTTGACATTAATGAATGTGGCTTGATTGGCGACGGGCTCTTTGCTTTCGTCATTCCACCACCTTGATGAAATCCGTGCGTTTAGTTACGCTGAATCCAAAGAGTCGCATATTTTCTGTAAAATCTTTTCACAGTAATCAGGTGAAAATGCCAAGCATCAAGCACCAAAGAACTTTTGAAGCATTGTCTGAGGCGTATAATGCTTTAACCATTGTTCCCCGTCTGTCTGTTAAGCACACCTGTTTTCTACAGTGTAACTACACCTGGGTTTTATCGCTAATCCAGCACAAATGTCTGAGTGGTGGATTTTCACGCACCGTGCGACTCATGAACTCGTTTATTGTGTCAACGTCGCCTGTATACAGCTGACGAAGGTTGGAGAACACTAGGTGTTGTTCAAGATGGTCGTTTTGAAAAACCTTTTGCTTTGCCTGACGCAGGTTCAAATTAGAGGTAAACACCATCGCTTAATAACTTATTGTCTTAGACTTGCGTGGTGCGTGTTGAAGAAGAAGGAGGTGCTGCTTAGGGCAACCGATCTGTACAAAAGGAGCAAGCCTTTTGCCTACAGTTCCATACTACACCGTTTAAATCTAAGTAGCATATCCTAGCTCGTGTAGGTACGGAAAGTATCTTTGGGGAATTGTGATTGCACTAGCAAAAGCCAGTAAAAAGCATTGATGGATCTATGGGTACAGAATGGGAAATATTTCGAAAGTTCTAAAGTGATGCGTCAACGATTCGATTAGTATGGCATTGTGAAAGAGAATTGGATCTCATCAGCGAAACGTTGCCTGTAGACTTGCGGTGCATTAAACATTCATGAAAATGGTTCATTGCAAATTGTAGTGTGTCGTTCTAGAGCAAGATTTCTTATGACAACACAACAGCTGTTTTGGGGAAGGTCGTGATGGATAGGTAACTACATTGTTATTCTGGTTTTTCGCTAGGTCACAACGAGGCGCACATGTTTTCGGTACGACTGCTAATGTGCACCTTCTTGCGAGCCTTCACACTTTGTGGCTATCGGAGATAACCGCGTTACGTCTCATTTAACGAGCCACACCTCTACTTGTTAGGCTAAAAGGACAGACTTGGAAATCATGTTATGTCGAAAGCATAAAAATTATTGCCTAATGTTAATTTAAGCGACACAACGTGATTATTTATTGAAAAAATTTAAGCATACTTGATCTTCATTGGTAATTTCGAAGAATGTTTCTGCACTAACGTTATGTCGATGCCTGGGGTATAATTTCTATACAAAATCAAGCCATTAGGTTGTCTCTCGAGCTATTCGTCATTTGAATTGTTTTATATACTGAAATATATGGGCCATGCAATATTTCTAATGTTGCCCAAACATACTGTGAGCCACATTTAAAATATTTTTTCCTCAGGTAGGTGAAATACCCTCTCAGGACATCAGATTAAACATGTATGAGGCTGAAGCTTCTATCTGCGTGCTTAAAAACACATCATTTCATTTAATGCAAATACTGGAACTGGAAGAAATAGCGCGTAGTAGCGTAATTTAGTGGTTGTTGTTTTACCGTGCAGTGATTTCTCAACAAGGCCGTTCTTTGTTAATGAAATTTGTATTCTTTAACAAAGCTCCAGTAGCCCTTGATGAGTTTCGCAATATGGCAAATGCTAACAAAATTTTCGAATTATGGGCAAAACTCCACGTCGGATATACTTTGAGAGAAAAAACTTTTTGGCATTTGGAACAGACATTTAGTTAACTGCGATTGCCCAACACCTTTTTCGCTTATTGGCCATTTAGTTCCTGTCCGACGGCATCCTACATGCAGAGGGGCAGAAATCCTTCAATTTCATGTTGTGTTTGGTACTTGGTTGCATTGGTATCCTCATCTGTTTTCCCCTGTATCAGCCGTGAACGTTTAAGTATAGCAGGAATTAGCCAACACGTCTATCATATTATGCCTTTGTACCGCCATAATGAAACGACGTTACTGATGCGCCGACTGCAGGTTGATAGAAGTGTGTATTGAGATGTTTAAGAGACATTTCCCACGCCTGTGTTGTAATTTGTGCCAGACATGGACACAATCAAGACTATTTTTAACAGAGATGATTAGACGACAGTGCGTAACAATTTGAGTAACAAAAAAGGCTGTGCTTAAAATTGGCCGTGGTTAAAATTGAAGGAAGGCGGAGTAATGAAGGAGCTTGGCGATCGAGTTTAGTAACTAAAAAAGGCTCACTTACACTTATAATTGATGCAAAATGAACAGAAAGAAACACAGATGACCAAAATGAGCCCGTTTTGTTCTTACGTTCAAGGTTGATTCTATGCCTTTTTCCTTTGAATTTTTCTGTTTCGTATATCATGACAATGTTTGCCTCGGTAATTGCTGGTTTATATGCTTACTCGTAGACTGGCAATTGTTTTTTTTTTTTTTCAAAACCATGTGTCAGTATTCTCGTGGAGTCGAACACAGGTCGATTTAACGACACAAATCGCGCATTTAATACAGCGCCGCCATTTCTCATCCTCAATGATTTTTTTGTCCTCTGCAATGTAAACAAACCATTGTCTTCAAAACATTGCCTGGTCTTTTGCTGAGACGCCTATCTTTCTCCCTGACATTGCCTTTCAACTTGGAACAATTCGTGCTATTTGCTGTTTGCTGTTTGCGATAAGTGCATCCGCTTGCACTGACTACGAATAAGACAAGGCATTAAATCGGCACTTGGAGTGCTGGCTGCAATCTAGTTTGAGATGAGTGGAGCAATGCTACTAAGTTCGGTGAGGAAATGAATCCGCTGACTGCGAGGCAGCAGTGTTCGCTGCAGCCCGTGATGTGTCCTCCCCCACAGCTGCGCCTTGTCTCTTCACTCGTCAACCACGAAAAGCCATCCACGAATGTTACTCAAGCGTCTGTCACAGAAGTACTAACTTGTGCGTGTCGGAAGTAATAGCTTGATGTGTCATTGGTGACATTTTGATTGCTTAAATGAGTGTACATTTAATGTAAAGGTGATAATCAAGACGACAGATTAAATGTGCGTGAATTCGCAGTTATACCCAGTTAGTCTCTGGATGGAATGGATGTCTTACGAATGGTGCAGGTTGAGATCGGAATTTTCGGTTGTAAAGGCCGAAGGTGTCCAGAATGCAACGTGGCCTTGATAGTGATAATGTTCTTCGGGCGCTTATGCAAACCTGTACTTCTGAAACATGTGACAAGGATGATAATATCGTGTCACGTCGTAGATCACCACTTTTTAGGGTGCAGAAAATCTCTTGGTTATTTACGAAAGCAGATTTTGTGATTGCATTTGTCTTCTGGGGGCACTTTTTTAGTTAAAACACATTTGTGAATGCAAAGAAAATTCATCTTTAAATCCTTAATTGACCCAACACCTCGTCTTACAGTGTTTAGGGAGAATGGATCTGAGTTTTTCAGCGACACCATGTGTAATTTTCGAGAGGCATTTTACCGACGACGAGACAATACGTGAAGAAAATTCATAGCGTCACGATTTTTTGTGGCGACAAATAGAGTTTTGTTAATGAAGTGCCTATACAACCATCAAATAATGGTTTAGCCGCAATCCTAGTTGTGGAAAATGAATACCTAATGTAAACTATGTTCATTTTAATTTGTGTCACACCGATTCCTATAGCGTAGCGATTCTGTGTTTGAAGACTAGTTATACCTTATACCAACTTAGTCAATATCGTGTCATTCCCCCGGACTTCATTAAGTTCCGACGAACACAATTACACCCATATCTTACCATGTGCTCCTCCTGTGTAAGTCTCTCTCAGGTGAATCCGTTTTGTTCTTAGTCATATCTTGCCCCACCTGGAGTAGCTGTAACGACTTGTGGTAGATGACTGGCTGAAGGTTTAAGGATTAACAATCTGTGCAAATATTGGTATGCATTCTTCTTTTTTTACTAATAGCGATAGATGTCTTTTCACTGAGGCACAAAAGACTCTCTAATGTCAATTATGCCTTTGTGTGTTTTAGCTGCTCTCACACCGCATCAGAAGATCAGTTCCTTTGCCGAGGCTAAGGCGATTGACAAGATCAACGAGCGCCTGCCACCCGCTCACGCCTTGGCCAATCCAAAGGATTGTGTGGCTGCCTTCATCAAGGCTGCAGAGGATCCGAGCACTTCTGACCCCCCACCACCGTCCACCAAGACTTCTGCGTCCAAAAAGAACTCGGGTATAAAGAAATAGGATTGCAATTGCCACACTCCGAATGCTGCCCCACCCCTCTTCCCCCTCCCCCAATTATTCAGCTCGCCTTGTGTGTGTATGTATGTGTGCGTGTGCGTGTGTGTGCGTGTGTGTGTGTGTGCGGACAGTCATATAAAACTGAGTGAGTTGACACACTGATATTGTGTACCTCCGCCCTCCCCCTTCCCCCACGTTATAAATCCGCTTGTTTTTCGCGCCCCGTCACTGTTTCTTCCGTGCAATATTTATTTTACGATGCTGTTGGTGTTGACCACACGCTTATTTATATGACAGAAAGAAATAACCTTTTTGCTTGGGTGTTAAACCAGTTATTCGGCTCGCAACCTCCGGATGGCAAGATTATAAATTCGCTCAGGGGTCTACCAAGCTAGGACACCAGGTATTTCCCACATGCTCTCACAGCACGGTCACCAACAAGTTCCCTCACAAGTTCAACACCTCCTTACAAAAACCACCCTGATGCTGATAATTCTGTCATTAGATTAAAGCCGAAGTTTGGAGCGTTGTGCATCTATCAACACACTACCTGTGAATTAGACCTTGATTGCCGAAGGGACAGAGGCAGAGTGCTGGAAATTCGGAGGCTTTCCTTAATCGATGAGGTTGAAAATTGCAGGTCTTGCAACCGCTTGAGAGGACAAATTTCATTTTGGACCTCATTAGAACTTCATTCTCTGCCGCCTGTTTTAATAGGAAACCATTGAACACCACTTGACTTGCGCAAGGGTGCTGGTTGTCACCATTGTCATCACACAGCACAGTTGATATTACTTCCACGATTCCGATTTGTACACTTTGCTGCGCACTTTGCAAATGATTAATTATTCACTGCAATGTATGCACTTTGGGAAGCCAAATGAGAGCTTGATATACGAGAGTAATCCCAATGTATTCGTTTGATAGTTTAGCCCATTCCAGCAAGACCCTACCAGAGTTTAGAAAGAGCGGACGATTTTTCCATTTTCGACACCAGAACACTTGCACCAATGCGTCATCCATTCGCATAATGTGGAAATTTGGATGAGAAGGGGGAAGAGGAGGAAAGCGACGAATCAATAAAAATGTGTGGGTAATCAGGTGTGGACAAGCGTGAAGAATCAGGACACATTGAGCTGGGAATAGAGGGTGGCCAGTGGACGTATTATGTCCACTGTATCTATCAAACCAGTGTTGCATTAGTGGAATGGTGAGGCACCGCAGTGTATGAGTGAGGCTGAGTTAACCAATAAGTTGTTGGCAACGTCGTCCAGTTAATTGAAAGAGGGCTGTGTTTTCGTTTCACGATCCTTTACGTTCCGTCCTCCGAAGCAGGTGCGAGAAATAAGCAGGCCAGTGTTGCAGTCTGTAAAATCGCGAAGTAGTGGCAATCCAACTGAAGGAAATTCATGTTTTACCCGAAAATTGTTCTTGCTTGCCATAGACAAATATTTACAACTAACAAGAAGCAATAATGTAAGTGGATGTCAATTGACAACGAGCCGTTTTCGTTCCTAACATCAGTTGTGAGTGACGAAAGTTTACTTTTGGTGGAGGATCGACAAACCGCAATGAAATTAATGTCTCAAAATAATTAGTTTAGGAGCTCGGTGTCACAGTGAGGTGGTAATGAATCATGGCGCCACGTGTGGCATAAACCATGTTACCCTTCCCTTGTCCGTTGCTTAAATTCTAATTCTGACCGAACTTGAGTTAAAATTTGTCCACTGGACCCGCGATGCTCTTGAAAAACCAAAAACGGTATAGATTTGTTGTATTCGTTTACTGCTCACTGTCTATTATCGTAAATTTCAAGGTTTTACATAACACGAATGTGGTGTTGAACGTTAAGGACCGTCCACTATTTTATTGTCACCTGGTGTGTAATTCAATTGTGGGCTTCGGTTATTGCTTGCACCGCGCAGGTGTTAGAGCGTTACAGCAGGTCGTGGACAACCCGCCCAACTCTCTGAAATTTTGTTGATCTTCGTTCTTACTTGCGATTATTATTAGTTTGTTGAGGTCGAGGTTCAACAGACCCCAGAAGACTGTGAAAGGGCAGTCGAATTTTGGAAAATATTCGTTATTCTTTTGAGCTTGGGCCATTTGTGAACAACTTGCTGCCAACCAATAATTAGGGGGACTAGCTACTGAGCTGGGGGCGTCTTGTTCGCAATTTAAGCTGACGAAGGGAGCAGCTGATCATAGCTCCGGCTTAAATTTTAAAATGCGTCATTTTTTGCAAAGCAAATTAAAATTTAATTAGGCTTGAAGACCCCTTAACTACAACCAGTCATTTCGAGAATTGGTCCTTACCCTTAAAGGACGCTGACCTGGACGCATGTATGACAAATTGCCTTGTTGAAGATGTTGGGGGTTTGATGTGTCGGGATTAGTGTTTCAGTAACAGGAGAGATGCAGAGTGTCCTCCTAAATTCAGATAACGAGCGATGTGACATCATCAATGTTTTTCTGGTTGACTTGGCTTGCGTGCGTGTGCTACCTCATATTTATTATTTGCACCGCCTTTATTCGTAATATTTATTGTCTACGATAACATAGTTAACGTTGTCACATTTTTTGATACGTCATTTGCTATTGTTTATTAAGCATGTCTACTGAGTAGTGGGATAAAAAACTAGTAAACACGTATTGTTTTTACAAGTAACGTTCCTCTTTTTCCCCAGTAAGCAATACCAAAGCGCATCTACTTCAGCAAAAGCTCCACCGAAATGCCATTTAATAACAATTTTTTCTCGAATCCATAATGTCTTAAATTGCACTTCTAAGTGGTGACTTATCTTTCGTTTACAAGTTACGAAACCTGAGGACATGGAATAAGAGTGCTGGAGATAAGAAAAAAAATTAAGAAAAATTCTTCGTCAAGTAAGGCTACTGGCCTTGATACAATTGAATATGTTTACAAAGGAACAATGCATAATGTAGGCCGCAAGTATAATGCACCTTAACGCACGGAGTGAACCTAAGAACTTTCGCTGGCCTGCCGGTAGGTGAGTCATTTTGACCTTTCGTGCGCTTTTTGTTAAATGCTTCCTTTGAGCGGCACTTCGTCATCTAGTAGTTGTGGATGAGGTGTTTGGATTGAAGTTTTCGACATCTGGCTGGCACTCCGGCATTCCGATTAGACAGCATTTGTTCTAAACTGGAGCAGAGTAAAAATTTGTTTTTAAAAATGGTCGTGATCATAGCCTCCAATGAAGTATGCACAGATTAGTTAATGTGATATTTGAGGCCATTATAAGAGACGAAATTTTTTATAAGTACCGCCTACAGAATTGTAAAAACGGGGAAATATTTTGCACCAGGCTGAGGTTGACACTTCAATTCATGAAACTTATGAGCAATGTGTGTGCGAAGCGAAAATCCCGTTTATTAACTTGGATTAGACTTAATTTTGCAAATTTATCCTGAATTTAATTCCTAGTCCGACTAGAAAATTTAAAAGCGTACTCAACCCAAAAAACGCGCTGGCATCATCGAGTAATGGAAACTTTTCACCGGTATCTCCGTGATTCGTGCGGCGAAAACAAGTTTTATTTGTCAGAATCCCAAATTAAAAATAAGCCTTGTTGAAGACTTTAAAGGGCAATCTAACACGGAGATAAATAATTTGAAGAGATCACTATGAGGCACATATTACAAAGAAATTTATTGGTAGTTGATGGTCTCGTGCAATTTTAATTTTTATCTTGGACTTTTGTTACCGGAAAAGAATTTTTAAGACCAAAGCCAATTATAAAGCTGATAGCCACAAAACAAGACAGGAAAAGCAGCCTGTGTATGCTTCAGTTTGTGCACTGCGGGTTCACTCATTGCGTTGCTAGTCAAGGCAAGTGTCAGAAAGAGTTTAAACCCTTTATTTATTAAGATTGAGGGACTTAAAAGTAAACCACCTGGCCGCAGTCCCAAATGAAGCCGATGACAGTAGGCTGCACTAATTCATCAAGTAGGAGCTATGACAAGCAACATGATTCTGCATAATCGTTAACATACAGTTGGCCAAGGGAATTGATTCGGTGATTTTTAGAACTATCAAACTGTCAAAAACACGAGTGCGCAAATCGACATTAGTTAAAATACCACTTCAGTTACACCAACGAGACCAACAAAACTGATCGGTGTCAGTGAGTGAGCGTAATTGATTCAACTCATGTGAACTAAAATCTACACGGAAACCTATCTTTAGTGTACGAATATGAGGGAATTCGCGTGTTTTGGGCTGTTAAAACCTGGACGGGAACGAGAAGGTCGTTCGGTAGATGGAAAAACTTGATAGTTGTGGAAAATGACTAGATTATCTATCAATGCATTCATTTGGCCAGATGGGTACCGCTTAGTTAAACTAAGGCAAAGCTTTGACTCCGAAAAGTAGAGAATTTCAATGACAATGACAATGATGTTTCAGTAATAGGCTTAAGCTATGACTTTATCAGATTTTTAAAAAGTTTTTGAGCTCATCTGCAAAGAGGTTTTGATGTCATCAACCCTTCGATGGTGAAGGAATCGAACTAACATTGGCATTTCTGTTGATGAGATGAAGTTGGCACGTTAGCCACTTGAAAGTCCCACCTCGAAGTCATAGCTTCCATTTCAAATTTTTCTTGGGCTAGGAAGTTGTTGTGTCGGATCGCCTGAGACTTTGTTTGGCTAGTGTGGTCATATTTAGGCGAAACTTAGCTCGAATCCAAAAGGCGGGCCCAACAATGTAGATAAGGTGTTAAAAATGCATGACCATTAGATGTCCTATTGGATGTTGTTTTTATGGGAAAGCAAAACATGCAACTTGAAACTAAAACAAATCAAGACAACTAGCAAGAAATTGTTGCTATGGCCGTCCTTCCACATGCTTCACCTCCACTCATTAAATTTCAGATGCTCGTTTTGGCACATGGCAAAGTGTTTACTGTTTTATAGCGAAACACTGGGGTTTTTGGTCACTTGAGTGGTGTACTTTAAGGCACCAAGGTATCATGTGTGTGTGCTGTCAGTTATTTGGAACAGAAACTGTGGTTTGCATGTGACAAAGAATGGTAACATGTGTTAACACTTAAAATGCATTGTTGAACGAAGTACAGAACGGCGCCTCACAATAGACCATATTTTCAGGGGGTGTTTGGAGAGGTTAACTTTCGGAATAATTACGGTTTGGCCTAGTTAAAACGTAACCTTACCAAACACTTTCTAAATTCGGCTACACAGGAAAATGTCTCTTTTGCCAATCTTTTGAAAACTTTTAAAGCACGTCCACGAATTCATAAGTTATTTGTGTCTTTAGACATTCGCCCATTTACTTGTCTCAATCATTTGTATTACATTTTAACTGTCTACCCCAAAACTGGCCTTACTTCTAACTTAGAAGCTCCGCAGTACGTTCCTAGGTAGGTAGCATTTGGTAGATTATGTTTGCTCCGCACGTAAAATTCATTAAAAAACAACAGCTGGACTTAATTAAGCGCTTTGTGTACCCAAAAGCCAGAGTTTTCCAAGAATTAAGAGTATGCGAAATCAGGTACGAAGGTAGTGCTCTACTAGAATCTGCCAAACAACCTGATTTAGCAAATCTGCGTTTGGTTTAAAGTATAAATATTATGCACCCTAACTCGATAAATGTGGTTCCAACCCTGGAAATCAGCTATCATCACTTCACACCACGTGCTAGTCGGTCGGACGTGGACACGCAGCGGATATTGGCACACTCAATGACGCGGGTAATTTGAAAAAAAGAAGCGCAGAAAAAGTTACCCCATGAATGTATGCTGTTTTGACTGTACGAAGATCATTTCACTTTCGACTTCACCGACGAAATTCATTTTAAACAGGAAATATCATTTGTACATTGAAAATTACTGTAATTTAGACACTTTACAAGTAAAAAATGCATCGGAAAAGGGGCTTTTTTAGTCGTCAAGGGAGATTGGTGAACTGCTCTAATAAAAGAATGTAACTAAGTATTAAAATGCATGCAATCAATTTTTTCCAACGAATTGTAATTTTAAAGTGGAAAGTTCGATGGAAATTTTTTTCTCGGTGTTTGTGTATTTTTAATTCTCTTGTCGTTATAGTCCTTAATATAGTTAATTTTAGCCATACCAAGGGTCGTGGAGACATTCAAATTGATAATGCAGGTGAGCATATTAAAATTTGAATAATTTGGTTCAAATTCGGCTTCTGTTTGAATTACAATCCGATTTCTAGCACTTATAATCAGTTGGCTAGAAAAATGCACACTGAATTTGTCCACTGGGTTGCAAGCGCTCGTACAAGCTGCAGTGAAGGCAATCGAAATGTCAGCGGTTCGCTAAAAACCGAAACACTACCTGTTGAAGAATCTGTGATGGTTGATTCGAATGGCCTTGATTAAGTCTTGTGCGAGGTTCTGAAAAAAAGCAGAAAAAGTAACCCAGTATTTGGACAACACTCAAGAATACACTAAATCACCTAATTACCAATCCTTATAAATGTTTCAAAAGCCGTATCTTGATTTGGATCAATTAACTCAAGTGGTTACTGCGTTTTTTGGAACATTTTTCTAGTTGCAAAGCAGCTCGTTCAACAATTACTAAACTTGGTAATTCGAAAAACTCAAAGAAGCGTCGTTTATGTGTTTGTGCCTATGACAATTTTGCTTGTTATAGCACGGTTTTAAATCCTGAAATATCCATTCACAAATGAAAATACTTTCACTGCCCCCACTACTACCTTCTCCATTGCATAGCTGCGGCATCAGACGTCTAAGGTTGATAAAATTAGTAGTGTCTTGGTGGTTCGTTACACTTAAAATAACGAACTTAAATGGCGTTCGTATGCCGTGCAATTAAGTAACATGGTGTTGAGTGAATGGAAGACTAGACGACGCATATGAAGAATCGAATTTGGCTTCAGTGAATAGAGGAATATTTTGACAACTTCAAACAAGATGCGATAGCAGAGCAGAGCAGACATGCTTGCTGTAGTCGGTTGATCTTTTGACTTTTAAATCACTAACAGTCAAGTCTTCTGAACGATTTATATGTTTGGACTATGGCACTGTACTATCCATAAATTTTTTACCTAGTTTTACTGGTACTGACTCCGTGACTCAATTGAACTGTCTTCAAGTGAGGTCAAGAAGAGAACCATCGTCTGCCTCAGCACTAAATTGCTCTCCAAATGGTATCTTGGGGTTTGTGAAGCAGTGAGGGATAAATGTCCTGAGCAATTGTGAAGGGCTTTCACAGAATAGAAATGACGAAGATGGTTTGTGTTCTGAAACCACCTTTCGCCAGTTCAAACGTCAGTGTGTTTAATCTTACTGCAGGTAGGATTTGAACGAGATTGTGTGTCCTCCATGTGATATTAAAATCATCCGATTTCAGGTCTTGTAAAAGTTAACACATCGATTTCTCCGCAATGCGTATAATGTTTATACTTTGTATCAGTTCCCTAAACCTGAAATTTCTTGGAGTAGCTTCCAGGGCAGCTAGGGACTTCCCAGCTAGACTGTCTCTGAGTAATTCGCTTCAGGATGAATCGAGGCAACATGCGTCTACTTCGTCTCGTGTTACAAGCAAAAATGACGAAGACATAATATCCGGCTTAGAAAAGAAGGACTTATAAATACTGCATGGTGCGGAGATTGAGACATCTGGACTGAACGTTGAACGCATCCAATGTAGACGGATTTTAAGTGCTTCATGTTAAATCGGAATTTTGAGGCATTTTTGATGACAAAACAATGGAGTAGAAAAGGATTTCAATCTAGCATCCACGTCTTTGCTCTACTGGAACAAACACAGCACAAAGTCACGTCTTGCACCTCTAATCGGTGTCAGTCTGGATTAGCATTTGCTCGCCTTGACTTGATCTAGTTCTTGAAGTTGCGTGCCTAAAAATCATTCTTCATTCTTCATTCATTCTTCTTCATTCACTTCTATCCTTAGCCTAATGAGTAACGTAAACGTTTAGGAACAACGACAACGACATCTTGGACGACATAATTAACTCCCTCTTCTGCACACTATTGATCACACAAACTCCTGCTGAATACGTATAAGTCAGCGCCTCCTCACGCTAATGCAAGACATAGACAAGATCCCGTTGGCTGCCTCAGCCAAAGGCCAAGTGCGCGCTCACACGACCCCCTCATATACGCCGTGGGCGGCCGTGAATGCGGTAAGTAATTGGTCTACACAACTGTGCATGGACCAATGGGAAGGAAATGGGGAATATGAATATGAAATTTGGTGTGCATTAAATACGGATGATATAGAGAAAATAGGAAAATGTAGTCTTGGGGATGCTGAATTCCCAATACCTCTAAGCTTGAAGAAATTACAAGTGCTTCTTCCGATGGTCAGCTTGGAGTAGTGTTGGTTGTTGCCGTTTTCGACTACTCTGTCTCGGAGGTGATGGCAGTTTCACCGTTAGTTGGCCTCTGTCGTGTTGTTCTTGCGGAACTACCGTTGGGGATTCTAAAACCTCAACAAGAGCACATTTTGATCTTGGCGAAGTTCATCCGGATTCGATTAGGACAACAGAATGTCGTGCCCACAATATCAAATATTTTTTGCGTCAAATCTAATCTTGTAGTAACTAAAGTAATTTTATATATCGTGCTAGGTTAAAAGTGTATGAAGTTTCATTTCGATTAATATGCCTGTCAGTCACTTTAAACTATTGAAGTTTTGCGTTAATTTTTTTTTAAGAAGTGGCTTGAATACAGTCCTAAAGTTCCTAAGAGGACAAAAATACTTTACTCTGCCTAATGTAGTTAGATGGTGTCCTGATTAGTGGAAATTTTCACGAGGGTCATCCAAGATTGAATGGAATGGGTTGAATTTTGTGGCAGCTCGTTTTCGGGTGCTAAGGTGAAACCAAACTGTGTTAAGAAACAAGTCTCAAGAGTTGAATTTTGAAACAACAATAAATGTAATTAATCTTTGTAAAAATTTGATTGGTTCAACAAAATGACTATTTTGACATAATTAGAGGATTTCTGATAAAGTGAAAAGCCAAGAAAAATAGATCAAGAACGTTCATCAAATGCTACTCCACGAATATGACAGTAAACATTATAACATCAAATGAGTTATTAAAGGTTTGTTACACTAAGTCCAAAGTCACAAACTCCTGACACCAATATTTGTAGGAGGCTCTACCAATTTCAATCTCTCTTACTGATGAATCGAATAGACAGCTTTTGGTATATTTAAGTCTGTAAATTTATTTAAAAAATTTTTTTCATTGCGTTAACACTACCAAACAGCTATGGAGGAGGTCGAAAATGAAGCTTAGTCAAGTAATAGGCAGTATTTGGTTAGGTGACAAATGGACATAAATGCCTATTGAAAAGTACATATACGCTTAAACAATATGCTTTATTTATCACGTGAAAAACAATAACTAATTTGAACAAAACTTTATGGCCACCAAGCTCGAAGAAAAAACAATGTTGTATATGTCTGTCCAACTAGGCATGCACTAACTTTTCCGGACTAAAAGTAGCTGACTTAAAAGTAACTAGAGATTACAACCAACTTCAATAACAAATACATTGGAATTACACAAATTAAAATTGATTTCATTTATTCACGATAGACGTTGTCATGATTAAAACCACGTTTTTCAACGATGTAACAACGCTATGTTAAGTGTAAAATAGAATAACTGAAAACTTCAGACAGTGTTTAGAGTAATATTTACTAATGCTAAATAAGGCGAGTTTAAATCACTATTCGGCGACGAAATCCAAAGACTATCTTAGTTACGCAGCCACAATGTAAAGAAATTTTACGAAAAAGTTATATTGTTGGGAAGCATGATTCTAATTTGATTTGTGGTAAATTATCAGGCAAAAGTTTATAAAAATTTTACCTGTCGCAAGTCGGACAATAACTGTTCAAATATTCGCTGCAAATTATGTCAAAAATTCCTTGAATGGCCTTTTAAAAATAAGTTCAAAAAAAATGTTTTGCAGTATTAAATAAATGCATAGTTTCAAAATCCGAAGATTCGAATTGTGTCAAATTAATTTCAAATTGATTTTTAAGTTGATGTATTTGTTAAGTAGCATTTTAATTTGAAGTTTTTAAAAAAGGCTAAGGTTTACACATGCAAATTGCTGAAGATTCGGGTACGTTAATTTTATTCGAAGTATTGAACTTTAAGAGATCTTGTCATCATTTGAATGTCGTGAACCTAAGAGCCAGCTGTACCTACATATTTATTAAAAAATTTTTACTTCTGCAGTGGCAACTAGATCTAATTTTTTATAATAAAAATTACGATAAAATGAAGTTACCGAAGTGATAACCCAGTTTGATTTTACTGGCGCGAAAGCATAAGCCTTCTCCCATTGGCTTGGGTCTTGCCATGGGTGTGCAGTAGGGCATCTCTCGCACCTTTCTTCTAAATAATTTTTCCATGGGAAATGGACAGAATGCACACTGCGTTACAAGGCAAACTAGTCGAATCTAAGGAACTTGTTGGAGGCAAACGAAGGGAATTGGAGGTCAGCCGTCAACACGACAGCTTAAACCAGAATTTTGTACACAAATCAGCAAACAGTTTCCGTGAGGTTACTCCATCGACTCGAACTCAGATCCCAAACAAGCTTGCTAAGTACAACGAGGAGAATCGTCTCGATCCGCTTTATGTGTCCGTGAAGCAGGGCCATGGCGGTAACTCCCCTCTTCCCCCAGCACTTTCCCCTGCCAGTTTGTCTCCTTCTCATTCGTCCGTTTTCAACACGTCCTCCCGCCCCTCTCCTGCTCCTCCCGTCATAATAGAAGAAGATGCTTCATTGTCAAGTGCCCACTCCAACCCATCTTCTAACAATCAATCCGCGGTTCCATTTTCGGTCTATCCATGTGCTCCTGTTTTGCCGTCAAAGCCTTATGAACAGCGGAATTGTGCCCCTTGCGAATGCTCGTCAAGCACGTCAGCAACTTCATCCTCAACTACATCAAGTTCGGAATCTTCTGCTCTGGATGATCAGTCCCAGTCAAAGTTGCCTACACAGCCAAACGGACTTCCAATTTTAGAGAAGATGTCTGTTTCGTTAGTCTTACCTGGAGTAGGCTCGCCTTTGCTGCAGAACAAATCCCCTCCGTCACAGTCCTCCACACCAAGTATACAATCTCCCTCAAAGCAACCCGCTAGGGTAGAAGCTTCCGAACATGGCAAACTGCCATCTCCTGTAGCTGCCCCAAATGTGGCAGTGGAAGTAAACGCTCCGACAAAGAAGCCGCCCCGTCGGGCTCCTGCCAAAAGGAGACGAGTTCAAAAAAAAAGATGGTCACGAGGTGAGGAATCGGACTTTGAGATCGGTGGCGGAAGGAGATCTTCCATTTTAAAACGTGCCGAGGAGAGTGCCCACAGGTATGTAATCTTCCAGTTTGCCTTTTTTAATATTTTTAAGTCGGGCATGAAAGTGCTCAGTGTATACTAACTTACCTAAGACCCCCAAATTTGCTTTCCGCGTCAGTACTGCCGTGTGCACGACAAAAATTTTTTCACCTCCTAGACTTCCATTTCACTCCTGTTAACTTTGTGGCTTTCGCCTGGTAATTTTTGGGACTGTTCCGTAGCTATTTATTACATAATTCTCTTAGTTATTAAATGACCTTAACCTTATGCGCTGGCTATTTGTCATCTTTTTTTAATAGAACTTCAGCAGCTCGCAGGCGCTCTGGTCGAGGTAGCGCTGGCACTTCACGTAACAAAGCTGGTGCCAATGCCAGAATAGCTGCAGTCAACTCTCGTCGGCGCTACCTTGAGTCGCCGTTTTTCTGTCTCTGTCAGTCCTCCGTTCCAGCACCACCTCCGCCATCCTCCTCGGAACCTAATGCGCCGACCGACGAAGGACCGATCTTTCCAGCCCATGTAATTAACCCCGCAATCAAGGATTGTGCCATCTCCGCTGAAGATAATATCGACTGTCCGGTTCTCCAGGCCGCCGCAGGAAACCACCGGAAGCCATCGACGGAGATATCATCGGCTCCTACTTCCGAGTTACAGGCTTTTTTCACTTCTTCTCTTTACAAGCCCGCTCTGAGGCCGAGTGCCTCCCGCGACCCCCGGATCCCAGACTCCTACTCCGAAGCAGCGTGCCCATCGTGGCGATGCGTATTTTGTGGCGAGTCGCCGTCCTTCTTGCGTCTTGGTCCAATCTATGGGCCGTATTTCGTCACGCCTTCAACTCAAGCGCGTTTTCCACCTTCCCCGTCTCTTCGACTGGTCATTAAGGCTATATCACCCCCAGCCAATGGTACAATCTCAGTTAGAAGCGTGCAGCAGACACCACCGCCAAAGCAACAAAAACGGAGGCTCGGGAAATCGAGAAAGTCAACTGATATAGCCACTGCCGAAACAAAGGTCGAAACAATGCGAATCGGTCGGGACGGGGAGGTCTGGTTCCATCTGGAGTGCGTACTTTGGGCACCAGGGACGTACATCCAAGGTGACGGTAACATCGGAGGTTTGGACGAGGCTGTCTGCATGGCACTGGAGGCAGTACGTTCAGTTTCATGTGCCTTCAATGGGCTTGAAAATACTTTTCTTGTCTATCTGCTCACTCTTCGTTTCTACGGACTTCGGAGTAGGATTTAGTTAAGCTTCATCGT
The DNA here is from genome assembly GCA_900604375.1 of Mesocestoides corti. Classification (NCBI taxonomy): domain Eukaryota; kingdom Metazoa; phylum Platyhelminthes; class Cestoda; order Cyclophyllidea; family Mesocestoididae; genus Mesocestoides; species Mesocestoides corti. Next base: position 153,246 of record UXSR01005192.1, on the reverse strand, counting down.
TCGATCTTAGCGCAACGTTAATATGCTTAGTAGCTGCCTAGAAAGCCGATTGAATTCTTTTCTGTCTCATTTAACTTTGAGATAATCTTTTAATTACGCTTAGTGTTCGGTCTCATGTTCGTGCTTTGACGTTTAACGCGGTCCGTTAATAGGGTGATCATAGTGATCATACTGATCGTGCTTTTGAAATGCTTATATTTTCACTTACCTGATGGCGATTGTGTCAACTTCTCCTTGGGTTACTTTGTGGCATTTTTCGCGGGCAGTCTCTTAAGTTCTGTCCCTTTTCCTCTTAAGTCTTGCTCTCACTGCAAGAAGCCCGGCGCTATCCTCAGTTGTCGTAGCAGGGGCTGCGGTCTTTGCTACCACTACCACTGTGCGCACCTAGCCGGTGAGTTCTTTTGTATCGACTTTGTTCCTTTTTTCCGCACCTTAATTTGGGCACTGCTGTTAATGGGGTCTTACGCACCTCGCCTCTCGGGAAACAACCTTATGAATCTGGCGTTGGGGGTTTTCCTGCGCATGTAAATTCCTGTTGCTTTTTCAACTCGGTGTTGCCTGAGTGTCCACTGCTTAATCTCCCTGAGTATTTCACCAAATGCATCCCTAGCTTCTAGACTATGCTATTTAGTTGAAGGGAGTGGTTAAGCTGTTTCTTTTGCAGTGCTGAGCCGCAGTCCTCAGATAGGCGGACGCGCCTTGTGCGGTTAGCACCAACTAAGTGTCGTCTGGCACATCATTATAGAATAGTAGCTGTTTTAGCACTTTTTCTTTGTTCGTTCCTGGTACACAAGGATTAGGGCGGCCTATAAAAATGCTGGCGGTGGGTAGTGGGAATGACACTAGATGTCTTAAATGAATTTCGTGGTAAAATTTAGTTTCCAAAATCACTTAAGAGCCCACTACGTTTGAGTGGATTGGAAATTTGGCATTTAACCAGCCCGTGATTGACCGTGCACTTAGACGTTTCTTTGTACTGTGTGATTTCTCGTCTTTTTTAGAATGCCATTTCAATCAGGAGCAGTTCACAGTCCTCTGCAAGCAACACTTTGTCTATTCTTAAGTCGCTCAAACCTTCGAGCCGGCCATTCGTACCGCCGGATTGTCCTTTACTTCGTAATGTTTTGTGACGAATACCCGCTGCTCTCGAATGTGTAAATAGGAAACTCGCTCTCTCATAATTCATCCTCTGTTCGTGTATCTCTTGTCCCATAGTCAATCACTCCATTTGTAAAGATGCTGAAGTTGTAGTTGCGTCTTGCGTGTAAGAAAAATGTAAAAGATAAGTAATCTTAATCTGTCCTGAAATGTGTCTGGTCCAGCTGTTGTCTGCTCTTGCTAAAAAACATGCCCACCAAACTAACTGGGCATGATTCAGCTTCAGCATTTCAAAGTCATCTATTATATCTCGTGCAGTGTCGCAGGCCTTGTCACTACCAACGTCTCGGCTATCAAGCCGATGGCGCCAATTGGTTTCATTGTCTCGGCTTCCACAAGTTATTCGCTTTTAGCGAACAGACTGTCACAAACAAATTCCATTAAGCTGTTGTGAGCAGAACTACGTCAGAAATGCGCATGATCTGTGTATTTTGGGGAACAAGGTGTTACTTTCGTTCCCACATCGCGTTTAAGGCTGCAAACTTTGGGTCGGGGCTGGGCTGTATCTGGTCGCTGTTAGCAATTGCGATTTTCTTCAAGTTATCAGTTCTCGTGTACATTGAAACACTTATGTTACTCAACTGTGCCCCTCAGAACCATACGATATGCTGGAGAGTACACTTAGGGTTCTTGATAATGCTTACTTCTATTCCTACTTCTCCCTCATCTTGTACTTTATTTTTAGTGTATATTTGTATAACTTCTTAAGGTGATATTTGCAGAATTGCCCATGGGCAACTTGAGATGTCTCATCTGTGTCCTAAGAATGCAGTGTCGGGTCATCGTTATTTACCAGACGTGAGCTCTTTAAGAAACTTCCAGAACCACAAAAACTACTTGAGATGAATAAAAACGTCCCCAGGCTTATGTTTCACGTTCCTTCTTGCAAACTTATTGGGCTTGCATTTTCTGGACTGTTTCGTTACGTAAATCACCTGACAGCTGGTGTGTAGTGATGGAGTTATGTTGTCACCTACCAGTGCGCTGGTAAACACACGTGTTAGAGCCTTACGAATGAACTCAGTTCATTCGTAATTAGGCCAGGTCATATGCAATCAAACACATTTTAACCACTGCAGTTCTTTTGGGTCGAAAGGCTGATGGAGCGCGAGCTACTGCTCGTACTTTGGAGAAACGCAAAAAATCAGTCTGACAACCAGAGAGGATAGTGACCAAATTTAACCAATTTAATGAATGACAATGAAGGCAGGCTGATCTGCGGGACAATTAGGTTGAGGTGGTGTCATAAACACTTCTCATTGTGCATTTAAAGTGTAGGCGGAAGTAAGTGCCTAAATGCAATGTGTGTGGGCTGGTATTAGTTTAATACAGAATGAGTACAGAAGATAGTGTGACACACTGCGAGGTTACAATTAATTAGCGTAATAGGAGACCAATTTGCTGCTAGATCCACGTCCTTGGGTTTTTAAGTGAATAGGAACTCCGTTTCGGTCCTAATGCCGGAAATCTGCAAAAAGGCCTTGATTGGATGATTTCAGTCTATATTTCTGATTTAGCAACAAAAAATCCCGTATTAAAGGAACTCAGGTAGAGTTTAGGATATTTGGATCTACTGTGATTTATTACACAAAGGTACGTTGATTAAATGGAGACCAATATTGTCTGAAAGTGTGTGTAATTGCTGAGATGTTGTCATTTGTGAAATCCTTCGAACGTAAACGTTTCTAAACTACTTCAACACACCGATTAGTATAGTTTGTTTCTTTTTGATGCGTTTATTCAAATATGTATTTAAATAAGACTTCTGATTTGAAACTTTATTTATTGTCAAGGCCGCATGTTATCTTGTTGTAGCAACTAGCCGAGAGAATATTAAACTATGCAGCCTCGACAGCAATATTATTCAAAAAACAATTGGAATAATAAATTTCCGTTTTAGTAGATTCATTCCCGTTCTCCGAGGTCCTTATTTTTTACGTGCTCGTGTGATTAGGAAATGGATATCACAGAACGACAGTAAATAACATAACATCTATTATTTTTAAAAAAAGATGAAGAATATACTGTAGCCAAAATATGGCATTATAAACTAGATTTTCTTGAAATACCTAATAACTCCTCACAATGCATCCACATTTTTTTTAATTTTTTTCCTGTGCTTACTCTTCTCTAATATCATTCATGATTGGCTACATCCGCTAGAACAAACAGACAGAATGGCAAAACGAAAGTAAAAGTTGTAATGCCTTTAAATTTTCAATGAACCAGACATGAGTGAGTGAATGTTATTCGCCGCCATCCAATTAGAATGATTTGTGCAAGTTTTAAAAACCCGTTGCAAACACTGAAACTTACGCAAGACATTGTTTTAAATGAGTTAAGGAAAATTAATTGTTTCATTACTTGCCAGGTAACAATTGTAAGAGGCTGCCGCTAGTGCGAATACAAAGACAGTCACATTATCAAGGCTCAGCATGAAAAAAGTATATATTATTCTGATTCGTATTAAAAGTTATGTAATCATGCCTTTATATTGCGAAGTCAGTTTGACAAATTGTTAAGGAACTGACAAAATTAATCAATACTTATATTTAACAACCCATTAATATTTAAAGTGATGACATCTCTACCGAAATGTTTCTTCATAGAACCACAAATCTGCCAATCAAATTGACAATAACTAATTTGACTATTCAAAATACGTGGAATCTGGTTTTTGAACTTATTGAAGATTAATGGTATTGAAATGTTAAAATGCAATCGTTATAATTATTTGATTGCAAGGACAATTAGTGAACTCATAAACGCGCGTCCTTGGAACGTCGTGGGTGCTGGTGCTTGATTTATCTCGATTGGAACATCTCCTAAAATTGGCAGGTAAAAAGCAAATAAAACCATGATAAGGTGGTATTTAGTTCGTAGTATTTGAGTGATTTTAAATGTATGGCTATGTCTACGTTTTTGCTATTAATTGCTCTTGTAAATGTTACTACATATTTTTAATACTTCGTTCATGTTGACCTTTAACAGGATGTCATCTACTGCAGATTAAAAATAAATGCACATCTAATTGCAAGCATTGGTTAAAAAAATTCTAATCCTTTCTTAGGTTTTTTTCCACATAAGGTCCGAACTCATTATAATGGTTTTTCATTTTATGACAACTGCTCAAATGGTCTTACTAGCATATGTTATCAATAATTATATTCTCTCAAATTGACCTTAGGCATGTTTAAAATTTTTCGGAGTTATAAGCAATTAGTTCGTGCCAGTTGTTGGTCAATGGGAATATGTAAAAATAATTTCTGTATTCGAATTGGGTTCGTGTACTTGTGAACGTGTGTGTTTAAAACTGGCTCATTAGATCATTGTTTAGATGAGTTAGCCAATACATGTGTTCTCTTCGTGTTCTTTAATAACCGTTCTTCCCATTTTTCCGAAAGGTCTCACGACACAAATGCGCTTAATCTAAATCCAACCACAGGTTGCTGGAACACTCAATAGATTTTCCATGTGTACCTAAAACCCGAGATCAGAGGGATTTTTCGCAACATGATTGATATAACCTTAAATATGCTGTTACTGCCTTTCTGAGGTAGCCTCCGATTAAATACCTCATTATGGAGCATAATTAATTAAACATCACCGAAAGTTTTGAGATAAAACAATCTATTATGTGTAGGCTTCGTTTAACACTTATAACAATTAGTTCTCGTGCCTTGTGAATGTTTTAGTTAAGCTATGAATAGTAGTATGTGTCTCGCCACCACTTCCTTTTTTTGATTTTATTGCCTTACCCGTGCTCCCTTGACGGTCGTGACAGGAAATTCTCTAAATCCCATGTGCGCATACAGGACAGCTTTTAATATTGGTCTAAGCTCATGTTAGTGCAGTCTGTGTGGTTTGCACAATTCCTGTGTTTGGACTGTATCTAGTTCGATATAATTCCATCCCATGGCTTAGTAAACGCGTGATTCGATAGTTGGACATCCCCACTGCTAGCGAAATCATTTTGAGCTCAGTGGCGATCTTACGTGAAATTCTTTGAACATCAAACAATTAGTAACACAGAAATCTCAAGAAAATCCACACTTCCGAACCTACAGGATATCAAAATTCAGGCTTTTTAATGTCTAATGACTTCAAATGAAAGGTGACACTCAGGATTCTTTAGTCAAATAGCAAGCGTGAAACCATAAGCCCGAAGTGGTTTTTGCTATTTGTATTAACCAACCAGATTAAGTATACTTGAAGTCGCCTTATTCAATTCGAATATAGAGGAAACTGCAGTTAAGTGTATGTCTTCTACTTAGCCTAAAGTATGTAGTAGTTTGCTATCAACCAGGCCAGAGCCTTGGAGGTATTTGAAAGCGCAGTGATCTCTACGTTTTTTGGATGAGATTGCGTGGCTTCTTTTTACTTAGACTGTTTATAGGCCAAACAGTAATGCTAAATAGTAACTACTATTCACTATGTCACCATTTGAGTGTGTGCGTCAATGTGGAAACACCCCGACCGTCAGGACGATTTTTCAACGCACTGAGTAAATCCTCGAGCATTATTTATGGTGTTGACCTTTCCGAAGTTTCCCAATGTCATTTAATTTGGTTTTAGCCCCACAGCTAATTGATATGTTAAAGACGTACATTGTTGCCATCACATATGCCGGCGCTACCTGCATGTTGGTTCAAGTAATTGTGCACGACGGTCTCTGCAATAAGTGCTTATCTATTGCGTCATTGGGTTCGATGAAATAGCGAAATCTGCACAAAATCACCAGTATTTTAGGTATTGCCAGCATTGGCTCCATAGCTAAGCCTCCTTTAACCTTAACATCGCCTTGTCTGTTGCAACAATCATTGTGATTTGAAAATTCTATAAAAGTCCGCCAGAAACACTCAACATGCTGGATCAAGATTTCCATCGAATGGAACACCCGTGCTTCCGAAACTAACAAATTATCTTATGTTACACATTTAATTAAACATTACGACTACTTAATTTATCTGTGACGGTGTGCTTTCGCCTTGGTAATGGGATCGGCAGTGTCGACTGGCCGAAATGTTATAGAGCCCAGTCGCTTGTACGCGTGAACTCACCGCTCTAATGCTGGGCATAGCACATGCATGAGTGAAGATATTTTCCTTTCTCCAGGTAAAAACAAAATGGTCGTGACTAAGTGCCTTTTGTTTCAAAGAGCTGCTTCCGGGTTGCTGGTGAAGGGTGGTCCCTTGCGTAACTTCTCATTGCCAGCCACGGCTGGCAAGAGTCACTACAAAGTGCTGGTTGCTGGAGGAGGCACAGGCGGGTGTTCTGTGGCGAGTCGCCTTCGAGACATCCTTCCAGCCGGTGGAGTGGCCGTGATTGAACCCCATGAGGTGAGTACTTTGCCGTTTTCGTACTCAGCTCGTCAAACTCGGTGGGTATGTACAAAGCCTCCCTGCCAGGTAGTACACTTTATGCCTCAGTTGTTTGGCGTAATATTTGTGGAAGTCAGCAAGTAAGTTTTACCCCAATATGATAGGTTTATTTCGTATCGTTTATCCAGCTGCATGTTTCCTTTATCAAGTAACCGCTGTTAATAAAATTATCAAACCTCTTCCCAGCTCACAGTGGTCTTGAGAATCGGAAGGTACATATTAATTTCGAGTTTTAGATAAGGTAAACATTATTCATATTCCCAGTACCCAATCTTGGGAATGGACACCATAGTCATTGATAATTTCCTAACAGGAAATGATTCGTGCACCTCGGATTCGTAAGCATCATTTGTTGGTCGTGGTCTGTGAAATGAGTGTGCGGTTTTTTTTATAATTCTCAGTTTATAAAAAAAACATTCTGCTGCTTGTCATAGTGGACAACTCGGTTATTGCCATAAAAATTGGTGCTGGCGGTACTAAATACTCTTGGTTTATCGGCAAGAATGTTCCCTTAAGACGCGTACCGATTTATGTGCATACAAAGTAAAACCGCTTTTGCCGAGGTTTAATTTCACCACTGAGTAAACAGGCATTATTCAGCAATTAGGCTGAATTAGATGGGGGGGAATTCAAGCCCCGTTAGAAATTACCAATGAAGCTGTGCAAAAACACTGATCTCCTCCAATCACGCCTTGTTTTGCAAGACTTAAAGTAATTTTCCCCTAGCTTTGTATCTGCTAATTAGCAATTTCTCCAAGTGATCAAAATCTTTAAAAAATGCATAAAAAGCCGAAATACTTTTGAGGGCTATTACGGAATACTGCGTGCTGACTAAAGACTCTGTGGACCTTTGTGTGGGAAATGCAGCTGCCGTAGTCCTTACGACAACAATAACCAATTAGAGATGGCTGAGACGGGCAGCATGACTTCATTCGAACAATTTCAAATCAAATTTAAGCTCACTTGAGTAGTTTAGTAATAATTTGGCATATTGTCTTCCACCATAGTAATATCTGGAAGCGGCACTGCACTGGGCTGTAGATGCCACCATCAGATCGTTTACTTGGTTGGCCTAGCGTTTCATCGCGCTTTTGCCTGTGGAGGCAACATGGCAACGTTACTCCCCGCCCCCTAAGTATAAACCATGCCGAGTATGCCAGTTGTCAGCGGTGTAGAAAACTGAGGTCATGAGCCAAAGGCAAAGAAATTATGCGGCCGAGGGTTCCGATACGAATTTGCGTAAACGTGCCAAGTCGATCGCCGTCCTTTTCTCGTGCTTCATCACTTGACACTTCACAAAACGCCCTCTTCGTTTGTCCAATGCGGTAGTGCATGCGTTTCGACGGGGGATTGATATGCTAAGCACCTGATTTGCTTCTGAAGGCGGATTAAAGCGTTTACGCACCACTGAATCCACATTCGACCTGAAATTCGTCTTCAGTCCCGTGCCAAAAGCGCTCGCTAAAGACCGCAGCTCTCCCCACTCCGAGGACTTACTTCTAGCCGCAGATTTCGCGTCTGGTAGATGCGTTTTCTCGAGTGTGTCCCCTTAAGGTTCAGTCTTAGGTGTCTGCCCCAATCACACCCCTTATTCTCACCTTGTAAATCGGCGTTCAACATGACCCCCACTAATGTCCAATATTGGTTTCGCTTCTCGCTGTCCTCTGTTGATTTATGCCTGCCTGCAATTCCGCGCCCGTCGTGGAAATTTGGCACGGCTAAGGATTGTTCATCTTTCGTTTTAGCACCACTACTATCAAGGTGCGTGGACTCTGGTTGGTGCGGGAATAATAAACCTTCCAGCCACGCGAATCCCCATGCAACAGGCGATTCCAGACAACGCCGAATGGATCCACGATAAAGTTGTCGCCTTCGATCCCCCGAATAACAAAGTCACCACGGCTTCGGGTCGACAGGTATGAAAAGAGGGATTTTTGCCTCTTCGCACACGTTGAAATGCCATCTTCGATACTATGTCACCTTAATTCAATTCTCTAAGTCAGATTTGTAAACAATACTCTTGAGCAATTCGAAGGAGGTCGCATGACTTCACTAACACTTGTAAAACAATCTCGTTGTTTAATAATTATTTACAATTATACTGCACCCACTGCGACATACGGGAAAGCAAATGATAAAACTGTGCAGGACCTTCCTTTCCTCCTCGCCTGAGTAAATTAGCGAAGATCGGCTTGTAGAAGTGCTTCCCTATTCAAATCCATCAAACTCGTCTGAATTTATCACCAGGACAACATAAGTTTCAATAGATAAGCTTGGTTGGTCACAGTCGCGTCTCCGTTTGCGTAATGCTTTGACAAATTGCCGTATGAGTGTCGATTTTTCCACGTTACCTGCGTTTGACACGGCAGCGTTGTGCGTGTTACTGCCCGTTTGAGAGGTAGTCGAGTGGATTGCTAGCACGTCAGATAAGCAATCGACTCTGGTTACTATGATACTTGAGACCAGGCTGGCATTTTTTGGCGCTGCTTTCGACCCCTTAAGGTCGAATACACAAGCAACATCCTCAGAGTAAACTACCAAACACGGGGCAAAAGTTTGTTCGCTTTTCTATGTTGAGAGGGTAAAGAAGCCCAATTACCCCGAGTAATTTTATCATTATAAACATGTCGGCTCGTGAGACTGCCCGTCAAGCAGTCATCGGCAGTCGTGCATGCGTTTTCGTGTTTACTGACGCCTCCCACCAGTCGCGTGGTTAGTCATGCATTCTAGGTGGGTTTTTGTTTTCAACTTTAGACCGCCTTCTACAACGTGTAACTGTATTTTATTGACACACACCATGTCTCATGGTTTGTAACTGCGTTTTCCATGTAAACCCTCAGTGTTATCCCCACTTTTTGGTACTTTGACCTAAAACTGAGTAAATACCTGTCTCCCGCGTAGTAGTGCTGAAGGCATCAGTGTCTAGTATCTAGTTTAGAGAGCCAATCGTTTACTAGATTGCTTAACCTATGTGTGAGTTGACTTCTGTGCAAAAAAGGTCATGCCTGGCAAGTGGAGTTTGTTAATCACTACAGTCTAGGTGAACTTGTAAAACCACAAATGGCTGGGTAGTGCGGAGGTGGCACACGCGCAGGTGCGTATTAAGAGACGGTTTCGTCGTGAAAACAGACCATGCTGGTTAATTCACTCAGGTTACCATGTATTCCAGTCTCTCGCTTCTTCTGACTGTGCCTTCTAGATACAAAATGTTTTTTTTTCTCAAAAATTTGTTCAAAAAGTCTGGCTTGTGGAAATTGAGGTGCGATGTTCACATCGTGTCTGGTGGTTTTGTCTATTCACTAAGCTTCCTCAAGCGCTTGCTTTCTTCTGGTAACTTCGTGGCAAGTGCGAATCGTTCTAGAATTTGGCTTCATCGATGGATGGGCCCCTTTGATTCCTTGGGCTCTTTTTTCTTGGTCCCTCTAATGAGCGTACTTGTGAATTGGATAAGTGCACTCTTAGAAGGAAATTTAGACAATTCTTTCTTCAAGAAAAGGCTTTGTGTGCGTAATATTCTATCTGTTCTCTCTTCCACCTTGCCGCAGGAAGCCGTTAGCCTGCGTGTGTTAGGTTTGCCCGTAACCAGGGGAAAACCACTCAAATAACGGTACCAGATCGCCTGATGACGCTAGGACCGACCTCCCCACGCTAATGCAGAACAAAACCAAAGCTCGCGTAGAGAGCCTCAATCGCGCCAGCCAAAGTGTGCCTGGTCTATCACGATGTCAACACTTATATACGTCAAGGCTGACCTTGACCTGATGGATGAAAGCGGATTAATACGGATGCGGTTGTCAGCAGGTTGCCGTGGGTGAATCAACCACTGATGTGGCTTGGTTAGGGTATTAGTGTAAACAACGGTGATGAGTCATCTTGGGGGAATCCTGGTTCCCCAAAAGCTCGAGGATTGTAGCTTTTGAGGCACTAATCCACATCAATTCTGAAGTTTTCTTTTCCACTAAAGTAGCCGCTGGAACTGCCAGTCCGCATGTCCTGCAAATGGGCGTCACCGTTGTGGCTGTTGCCTTCAGATGCGATTTCGCGCTGAAAAAAATCGATCATGGAATTAATTGGCATCGGATATTTTTCTCACATTAATCGTCATTATTCCTGATTAGTGCACACAACTGTATTTTAGCATCCCGACTTATCTTGATTAAGCTGTCATTCAGTTGCAGACATTTTATTGTGCATTGTAGATAACCTACGACTACTTGGTCCTCTGCGTTGGGCTTCGGCTGCGTTTTGATTTGGTATGTTGGACCAGTGTTGTGCGTTGCCTGAATTTCGACGTGTAGACATGAAATTTGGCCTGCAAGACTGAAAAGTAACCGGTGCAGACGTGTTCAATGCACCTGATCAACGTTCTTTCGGCTATTTCAGATCAAGGGTGCGCTAGAGGCACTGGATAACGACCCGAGGGTTTGCTCCAACTACTCCGCCTACTACGTCGAGAAGACTTTTAAGGCATTTCAAAATTTCAAGACCGGTACCGCCATCTTTACGCTGCCCCACACACCTATTAAGTGCGCTGGGGCTCCATTGAAGGTCACGTATCTCTTTGAGGACTATTTGGCTCAGGTAAGGGGTTTCCACCTCACTTCACTACTCGCTCGAGTTGAAGTCCCCTGCCGACTCAGTAGAACACGCTGGTGTTTTCAACGGTGTCTGCCAACTTGTAGTCGTGGTATTCACATGGTGTTGACGTATTAGTGTCTATTGATTATTCACAAACACTAGTTGCTGTTTTGTCCCCTTTCACAGAACTCGATGAGCTAGCCACTATCTTAGTAAATAGCAACCGTATCTAACGTGCCCGTTTCTCTTTCAGAGAGGTCGCAAGAATGACGCGAAGATTCTGTACTTTACGGCCCTGAAGTCGATATTCAGCGTGCCAAAATATGCCCAGGCACTTCGAGAAATCTGCGTCAAACGTGGAATCGAGGCGTTCTATGAGCACAACCTGGTTGAAGTAAGGCGCTCTAGGGCACTAGCGCACTCAAACGCATTTTGTATTCGGTGGAAATGTGTTAGTGATATGACAGCAGAATTCGGCTTTACTCTTGGATTCGCATTGTTGAAAACTCAGGATTTATTTTCAATCTCATGCCTTGTAGGACGTGGGCTTCTTATGGGTGCCTCAGAGGCCTTTATCCTACGCTGCTTTTTCATTTCATTGTTTTAACTTGTTCTCTCTACTTCCTAATCACTCAAGCAACTCATTCGCCAATTAAAACGCGTATTTGATGACAGTTGAGCACACACTCGGAGCCTTCCTGGGAATTTTGATTTGCCAGCGACAAATTCAGCATAATTCGTTAGGATAGTTTACGAAAAGTGTGCTCACGATATTGTGTGGTTCCACGTTCATTCGTGACGTCACGAAAGCACGAAATGCTGGATATCAGTAATTGCTGACATAAACTCAGACGAAGCGCCAAATGCAGCACGCTTTGTTAGTCATCAGCAAAGCTATTATCCATGAATTGCCGGATTTTTACATTAAATAAACAGTCTGTTTTTTTCCTAAATCCTCTTCGGCAAATAACCCTCGACACGAGGATTATTAAAGGCACTTCATTGTATAACAGTTGTTGTTGCACATTGGCGATTTACTGGATGCACCTTAAAAACTTGCTTGCGTTTGCCTTCCAGTGATGCCTGACAGTGTGGCTGAAAGTGGCCTTTTTGAGGAAATTTTTCGGAATAATGTAGATTGGCCCATCCGCAGATTTGTTGTTGTTGTAAAATGGTGTAAACTAACCCTGTAAGTACTGCAAAGATATGTTGCTTTTTTAGTCGATTTCGCAGTTTTCACGTCGACCACTAATCTCAATTTAGATTTTTTTTGTAAATAATCAAATGAACTCTCTTTTAAGGTGAATCTTATCAAGGATATTTTATTTCCCCTGGTTTGTTGTACATTTTATTGATAGTCAAAAGCGTCGTTTGATGGCGCAGTTAAGCGGTGTCCTTGTCTGATACCTGTTTAACCAATGCTGAAATCTTTGTATTTCGACACTCCGCTAAGTGCATTTTCTGGTGCAGATTGACCACAAGAACAGCATCGCGGTTATGCAAAACCCTACCACGAAGGAGACTTCGGAATACAGCGTGAGTTTCCTTTTGATCCTGACACACAAATTTGACATCACTCAGACGGTTTATGGCTTCAGCGGTGTAATCTTGATTGGGTTATGACCTTATCCATTCCCACATAAGAGGTCTTCTCTAAGGCCTCTATAGACATGTGTGATTCTCCTATTTATCGATTTCTATATAAAAAAGCTTGGAAGATAGCGGTGATTATACATATTTATCGATTTTTTCGAACTTAGTTATTGGTCAGGTGGTAGCCTTAATCTGACTGCTTGTCGAACAACGGAACTTGACTCTTGACCTACTTTTATCTGCTCAGTTGGGTTACTCTCTGTGATCATAAACTTAGCCTTTATAATCCAATTAGTGAGTTTCATTGATTAACGCTGAAAAGCCTCGCTACCGGTTGGGGAAGAAATAGTTACATGAAACTGCGTCGCTAATCTGCACCTGACACCTCCAGGTCAGGACTTAGTCCTGGTGTCGTGGAGGTCACCACCAGTGTCTTTGTCTTATCTTTGAGTCCAATCGGCTAGGAAGCGGAAAGAGATGGCGGGATTGCCCAGAATGACTCCTAACATAAGGCATTTTACGGCGTGTCTGGTGTTAATGTCTGTTTTCCCAAAAGGCGAAACGCAATCAAGAGTATCCTTTGGGGTTAGATGAATTGATGACATCAATAGGTGGCCTAAGGAACGCCCCTAGTGGTAATTATGACTCCTTCCCTTCTGTTGATTTATAAAAAGCTTCCTTAATATAAGATATTCAGGATGTCGAGTTGTAGGGTTACGATTTAACTACCCATGTGGGTCGTAACATGGCACTTAAATGCCAGTGCACTTTAAAGAAATCTTTGCTTAACATTGCATGCTGTCGTGTTCAGCTTGAAGCACTCAAGTGGCAACTGTCCCTTTAGTACGATTTTCTCCATCTGACTCCGCCCATGACTTCTCCGGACGTTCTAACGACGACACCTGGTCTGACTAATCCCGGTGCGAACAACTACGTCGACGTGGACCAAGGGACCCTGCGCCACGTCAAATTTGGCAACATTTTCTCCCTCGGTGACTGCTCGTCTTTGCCAACTTCGAAGACTGCAGCTGCAGTAGGTGGGTCTTCCCGACAAGGTTCAGTAGGCTGATAAGTTTTTTCAATCATCTTGTGGTGATGAACTGGCCAGTAAGCAAATGCGATAAATATCCAGGGTGCTTGTCATTGAGTTTGTTAACCTGTGCAGATGAATCTGCGTGGCTAATTTCCACGTAAGCGTAGAATGAAACACGCTAAACAGGTTTAACGAATTAGGATGTCTGTGTGGTAAATTCCGCCTCAGCCTGTTAGAAGGAGGCTGGGAACTGGAAAACTCTCCAATGGTTGCCAATGATACCCTGGACGCCGCAATGCCTGAACTTAGCACTCGTGTGCCCCTCGATAGCGTTGGACTCCACCTCAGTAGAAATCGCGGCAGTTCCTGCTTTAACACTGTCGTTGATGGATTGTAGCCTCGTCCGAGTACCCAGAGAAGAATGAGAACACCCTTTATTATAAGGCCGCTGTACGTGGGGTGTGTCTCGGCCGTGGCTGTACCTGCGTACTTATAGATCATAGAGCGTGAGTCATTGGGTTTGTTTAGCGGGGTTCGTTTGCACCTATATAGAAAGTCTGGGGTAAGCATCGGAGTGCTTCGATGTAGACACAAACGTAGGGTTGAGTAAATCATCAGGGAGTCTGTGGTGACGTTTGTGAATCACCACGATGGCACAAGTGTTGTTGCCGTTGTGCTTCAATCCAGAATATGCACGGAACAGACGCGACCATATCGTGCTATTTTGTGCGTGGAAATTAGCCACTGTTATTCTTTTAATATGAATTTTCAGCTACTCAAAGTCGTGTGCTTGTCGATAACTTGACGGATCTCCTTGCGGGTGGGTCTGGCACAGTTTCCAAGGTATGTGATTATCCATAGTCCTTTTTAGCCGCATGTATGGATTAAAAACTAAATTAATCCTTGATCTAAGTGTAAACGGGTGTCCACAACCAATCTTCCCCTCCCTCTTAGTGGGTTTAGTTCATAGTAAGAAGTAAACAAAAGCATGCAGTTACTATCCGCTAATTAGAATGGCTTATGTGGGTTGATGAAAACATCATTAGCAACGGCACTTATTTAAGTAGTATTATTGCTCATTGAGCCTTTCGGTTGCAGCTACTTGTACGCCTGGTGTATTATTCATATCAAGTCCATTTAAAACGTTACAAACAGTCAAATGCATTAGACTTCTGGTGCAGCTGCTCCATTAAAACCTAATGGGTCTAGAGGTAAAATCACATTATGGTGAAGCATTTTTTCTGTTTGTTTTTAATGGTAAGCCTCCCTTCCTGGGTGGAATTCGCGTCACACGCGAGACAGTGCGTGAAAATCGCAAATTTGATGACAAATGTGTCGTTTCGAAGGACGTCTCCAATGAACTGCCAACAGAGTGACGGCCAAATCCACGACTAGCTGTGATGCTTAGGCTCATTCAGTGCATTTTCAGAAGACATTACTGGAACTCAACGCTAAAAAACCTGATAGCGAATAACTCAAGCAAGTCGCCAACCCCAACGAACCTAACACTTTGGTGAAATGCTTGCGATTGGTTGCTGAAACGCCGTTAATGATGGACAAGTTGTGGCAAACTATGCGACGCAAATGTGTCACACGAATGTTTTGTTGAAATGCCTATGAAGAATGCGGTTGACGGCACTTAATAGATGTCGGAATATCAATTAGTCCGAAGACTGATATACTTGCGACTTAGAGATATGCAATCAGTCGTCGGCGTAAACAATTTCACTTGTTTTGAAAGTTGTGATGTTTACCAAAGGACATTAAATCCAATTATTAGATAATCATAGGGATTTTATCTTGGCGACTGATTTGAAAGTCAGCCCAAACATGTTTACGTATGTAGAAGTCTTCAGCCACCTGAGGAAAGGCAAAAAAGATAAACGCAACTGCATTTAATTAAGTTTCGTGTTGCTGGCGTATTGCATTGTCGAGCCTGACCCCGTGATCATTGAAAATGCCTACCATCTCTATGACTTCTACACTTACGTGCACAGTTCTGGTGCTCGGTATTGGCCTTTGTTGTAACGCACTGATTTAGTACACTGGCTACACCTCCTGCCCGCTGATCACCGGCTACCAGAAGGGGATTCTGGCCGAGTTCGACTATGACCTGAACCCCGTCGAAACCTTCCCCATCGATCAGTCTCAGGAGCGGGCGCTTTTCGCTTGGGTCAAGCGGTCTCTCTTGCCACCTCTGTATTGGAACGGCCTAATCAGGTAGGTGTCTTTTTTTTCATCCCTTCCTACTTCTACTTAGGCCCTTGGAAGTAGAATAAGTTGGTTATGCCGATAGTCGGCGCGCCTACTTTCTTGTGGTGGCCGTTGGCGTTTGTCTCAAGACTGAGTTTTTCAATTGGAAGAATAATGCTCGATTTCGAATCTGTAAGCCGGTGTCTTACACCGAAATCGGATCATTAGTTGATCTTGCCAAATGAGCAACGACGTCACGCCTACCTAACATTAATCGCCCTTTTCCAAATTAGTCATTTGTGTTGTTTTCCTTTTCTCGTAACTCATAAATCTCGTTGTCTTGACCACATTTCAGGGGCATTTGGAGTGGGCCATCGAAAGTGCGGAAGCTCCTGCGTTTTGGCCTCTCCAAATGATTTCGATTTCGCTTGTCGTCATCATGCCATGATCAATTATGATATATTTATATCACCTGCCTATTTCGAATAAATTATTCGTTTCGTCTTCTTTTACCTTTTCTCACTTGTTGCTCTTCTGGGATGCTCTATTTCATGCGATCAACACCGAACGCGCCGGGGCAGATCCTAGTTTGGGTTCAAGTTAGTCCCTCATGCGGTAACCGCATACGGTACTGGATTACCATTTTGGAAAGTGTATCACGTTCCTAGGAATTGGCCTATCACTGAGTAGTATGTTCTGCAAAAAAAAACTTTTTGGCATTTCCATACCGAAAATGCCCCTCTTCGATGCCAACACTAGTGTTGTGCATCGTACAAAACGGACATTGCGTGGAGTTAATCATGACGTTTTCTTCGGCGCAGTCACTTTGAAGACAGGGGCGATTGTTCCAACTCACCTGCAAGAGCCTTCTGAAATGCAGGTCGCAGTAGTAGGTGACTTCAATTTTGATGAGGAAAGCGACTTAATGAGGTAGACGCGTAAATACCCCAATGTATGCTATGTGTCTCATTTGGTATCAACATTCAGTGCAAGAACAGCTATCACCACGCAATAACACCGTTGAAGATCCGCAATGTACGTGTACAAGATCTCTTAATAAATAACTTGTAGACGTTTTGCGTTGCATGTAGCCAACATTCAGCATTGTCAAAGTTCTTGTGAAATCGGTATGCAAGCCTCGTATTTGCACATCGCCACGTTTTGAAGCGACGAAATGCCACAATGCTAACGCTGCAGGAGAAATATCCATGAACGTCAACCAACCGTTCTGGTTGCTTTTCTTAGATCTTGGGGACACTGAAGCTAGGAACATCCCAACCAGAGCGTTATTGCAAGTAGCAAGGCTGTGGCCATAGCAAACTACGCTAGCATTGATGAGGCATCAGATTGCTTAATTAAAAACAACGACCTAGAAGTGACCTCAACAGGACACCTTATTCGAAACCTACAGACACAGATGGTTCCACCCAATTTGCATTGTTTCGATCATGTGGGGCCCCATCAAATAGAGTTTCAGATTTGTCGAAGCGGTCCTGAATAGGGAGCCAGGTAGTTTTCGTCCGCCCTTTAAATGAAGATAACTGGCGTTTCGAATAAGCAAGTCATCACTAGGCGGCAGATTGCACGGTAGTCCGAACATATTTTGGCAATGATTATCTATGCCTGTAATTACCTTGTTAACGACGGCCACAGTTTATTTTCTGCCGCATTGCTTTTTGCTTGCCACTGCTCGGTATCTAGTCCGACACGTTTGCGTTGTTTTGACGCTGGCTCATGGATCTGGTTGCAGATTGATGTGGTGGATTTGCCAATGCAGTTCATTAATGGACCAATCACGAAAAAGTTGTATTCAATGCAATCACGCCCGCGAATGCCAGAATAGTTACTCAGGTTGGTTCAGGTCAGAGTGGGATCATAACATTCTTGTAAAGTTCAGGGTGGGTGTTAGTCACAACTAGGGTTGTAAACAGGGTCATGGATTAAAATGCGGTGGTGAACTTTAACTCGTAGTTGTCAGGTTTCTGATTTGTCCTCGACCAAGATGCTAGTGTCGCTCTTTCGCCTCAGTTGACTACGAAATCGATTATTTCAATTGTGTCTCCTGATTGGTTTAGGTCAGAAATCGTGCAAATGCATTGCTGACTTTGGAATCGAGTCATTACTCTGCGAGTTAACCATAGAAGTGGCGAATTGTGGTGATTAGACAGTATTGGACAAGTCCTTGTCACTTCATTGAATTTAGTCACGAGATATTTTTGTAAACCAAGCCATCTCTTGGGAGACCTATTCATGGATTTGGGTCAAAATGCGAATTCGTTCGTAAGTTCTTGTAATTCAATGCCAAAATGCAGACCATTTGGGCATTTATTGGGCAAATCGACGAATTTAGTTATTGGGCTAATATCCACTAATTTTTTCATCAAGATTTTCTTTATTTAAACACTAAATTTTGAATGCTGAACTCGTTGCCATTTCCGAATCTCACCTACCACACTCTTGTAGCAATAAAAAAATTAAATTAACAGGGGTGTCAAACAGAGTAAAGTGTTTGGATTCAAAAGCTAATTTCTAAAAATTCCGGAATCTCGTTAGATTACGCCGAGATTCAAAGCAATAGCACGAACTCGCCTCGGGCTTCTCAAATGTTATCGTTGTCTGGACACGGTCAGGTTTATTTTCAACTTATATATTTCGATTTCTGGGTAGGAGAACAGCCTTAAATTATCCTTGCACACGGACGACAAGTTAAGTCATTGTTTAGAAAAATGACACGAAATTATCAACAAACCAGATACTTCAGAGACACAATTGATCATACCTCGCTTAATGGCCATCCTATTCATATAGCATGTATGCTGACTAAACATGAAAACGGGCATAAATACAGTCCTCCGACATTTTTGGCCAGAACTGCCACTTTGCCCAGGGAGGGCTTTCAGGTCTCTGAACATGATTTCATTTAAATGGTTAATATTCCTTTAAAATTAAGCATGTCCATTCCACATTTTGCTTTTGCCATAATTCGGGTCATTAGGTGACAACTTCAGGCTTCGTTACCATGGTCTTTATCGTTTTTTAAATGACAGTCTAGCAGAGATTCTGAATGAGAAGATTCCTCATCGTGAAAGAATTTTTTATTTGAATGGCTCGTGCTCATAAAAATGATTACAGCTCATTTCAAATTTGATAATGATCAACGTTTTAGTATTATACTGGTAAATTAAATGTTAATGTTGGGAATCGCGTTGATTCAAACTAGTTAATTTGGTCACTTCAGCCTCCGAAACAGAGTTCCCTTTTCGCAGCATGTCGCAAGCCTCGCGGATCCTTAACTCTCCCCTTATTCGCACGATTAATAATCATAAATTAACCTCACACGTGGATCTCGAAGTTAGCACACCTATGACACGTACGCGCGAATGCCACAAGCGACACAACGACGCCAACTTGGCTGAGCTCTGAAGTAAACGGATATGCCCGGTCTTTTTTGTCATCACGGGTAGCAGGGATGCGCAATCGAGCCAGATCCAACTCAGTAGCTCCGGCGTGGTTCTAAACCACATGATGAAGGCCACGACAACATAGGTTTAAGTCACTACGCTTATTCGTTGATATTTATGACACTGAAAAGTAAAATGTCGCAATGCGCAATTGACACAACTGAAGAAACTGCTAAATTAAGAATTTATTAAAACTGTCGAAATCATGTGGCAGCACTGGAATTGTGTGCAATTAAGTCGATCAATTGTAACTAATCACACTAAACTTGTAGAAGTTATTATATAAGATTAGATATCTCAGCTCGAATATTAGTGTATCATCAGCCATAAAAAATAGACTTGCTTTCACCAAAATAATGTCAAACTTACTTAGTTACGCGTGGACGGCATAATGTATTATATAAACTATAAAATCACGATTTTTAACTGTGGCTCATATAACATTTTCTATAAAAAGGCATTTTTATAGAAAGCCAAAAGATACTAATGCTAATGTGCTTGTTTCTATAAAATTTCATA
Organism: Mesocestoides corti; assembly: GCA_900604375.1. Lineage (NCBI taxonomy): Eukaryota > Metazoa > Platyhelminthes > Cestoda > Cyclophyllidea > Mesocestoididae > Mesocestoides > Mesocestoides corti. The sequence continues at coordinate 133,330 of UXSR01005192.1, read as the reverse complement.
AAACTAGTTGCATATTTAAAGCACAAATATTTGTATTGCATACGAATTAATTTCTGATCTACAAAATACTAATTTATAAGTTCCAATTTAAAATATTTTACTTTTTTAATTCCTAAAACAAATATAAGAGCAAATCTAAGATGATAAGCCTTTCAAAGTCTTTGTAAAACAGTTTAAAGACCTTGAAATTAATTTTTGTTACGAAAAGAAAGGAGCAATATCTGTAAATCAAATTAAAGTCAGCTTTAGGATTGATTTGAGAAACGTGTTTGTTTAAATAGGCTGACGCTTTTGCGCTTTTTTGGGCATAGTTATTTGGATAATTTCGCAATGAAATTCGTGTTTAAGGAGTCTCATTCGTTTGGTTTGTTCTTCTTTCCGCTAATTTGATATATTATTAAGATCAACGCGTCAAAGATGCCACAAAAATCAGGCAAAAGTATCCGGATCGTATCCCAGTTCGTATTTATTTTTTACTTTGTCTAAAGTATTCTGCCATGTGTGCTTTACCTTGGTCAGTGTAGATTTTCTTTATTGATTTTGTTGGAGGAACATTAATACGAGACTTCTTGATGAATGAATATGAGGTGTATATTTTATTAGGCCCAATGTTTTCTAAGTTTCTGCAATACCTGCAATGTGAATAAGTTCTTGGGATTCTCATTTTATTGAAAACCGACTGTCGTGTTTGCCATTGTCGTGTTTTTCAAGCCTTTTTCGTACCCACGCAATGTCACCTGCGTAAAACATCCTCGGAACTTTCTTAGTCTAGGTTTTTACCCAAAATCTGAACTAATATTTACGTCAATATTCCATTTTTAAGGAAATTGCTTTGTCTAATATTTGCATAGTTGGTAAAGTAGTAGTTATTTTATGCATTAAAGTCTAAGAATCCACGGTTTTCTGTTTATCTCGTCTCCATCTTGTCTAGCCGTAGTGATAGATACAGGACATTTGTTAATCAGCCTCCCATTGTATTATTATTTAAATATTTGACTACAAGAGCCAACTCAAATTTCTACAATTGCTCTGTTTTCAGGTTATTGTTGAACGTCATCCTGGGTCACAAATTAATGATCTAGATAAGCACAAGTTTCTTGTGCCGAGTGAAATAACGGTTGCCCAATTCATGTGGATTATCCGAAAGAGGCTTGAACTGTCCCCTGAGAAGGCACTGTTCCTTTTCTTCGATGACTTAGTGCCACAAGCCAGGTAATTTGGTTTAATTCGTCCCTATTTTGCATCCATTTATTGTTAATTGCATTAGAAGAATTATGTATGTAAATTGTCCTAGAACCTTTTTGCACCAGGCTTGTTGAGTAACTCTAGGTTTGTTTTCTGTTATAAATTTAATTGGCTGATAAAATATTGGGTAGTAATCAACGTCTCACAACCATATTGGAAAATTATTGTCTTCATAGAAATTCGCCCCCTACAACGGCTAGGTATTCAACGACCTTATTTGGGTGTCACGCTTACATGGACGGAATGAATCATACTTAGAAGAACGCAAAATGTCAGGTTTTATTCGGTTCTATTGTCTGCTAGGATTAGGAAACCTCGTGCCTTGAAGCTTAATACACAGAAAGTCTTACTCGTTAACTCAAATCCCATTGCTGTTTTTATGTAGTTTTAATTATTAAGTTAGTGGTTTTGTCTTTTTTTAAATTAGACGCAAATATGTCTTTAACTTTGCAAGCCCTTTTGATTATTGGATTAATGGGTAGTTTCAGTGTAATTATTGTAACCATGGCATAGGAGTCTGTGTTGGTTATGTGCGATCTCCAAATATTCCGCGCTTTTTATTCACAATACCGAGGGCCCTGGCGTATCTTAACACTCCCTGCCTTCTTAGTTTCATTTAATGCCGAGGGTTGCGCGTATTACCTGTTCAGATCTTTTTGGCTTTTCATGCTATTACCAACGTTGTCATTGGTCCGTATATGTTTATAAATGCCTTGGCCTTATAAGTGTTTTCACAAGTGTTACCGCAGTGATTATGCATGTTTTAATCCACTTCGTCATATCGGGCGTCACGTTCTTGACCGTCACGTGTACCTCGCCCTCATGTGCGCCTTGCGATCTACTTTGTCGTGTGAGATTTATTTCATACCATTTCTACATTATTGCATAACTTTGTGATTACTCCTGTTGTTTTTCCTGGCCATCCATGCCAGCAGCCTGTACTTCCCCTGATTATTATTGCTTTATCAGACAAGGCGTCACTTAAGTCAAGCTTTGTGACTCGCTCTGGTGAATTTTATCTGTGATGTGAGTTATACAGGGCTCCCATTGCAGTAGGTTAACTTATCCGCTCTAGTTCTGAGGCTCGAGGTCAAGACCTGTCTTCGTACTCAGTAATCGTGCAAAGCTTGGCCACACTTGGACTAATCCACACTGTTTTTTGCTCTGCTATTGATATTCACTGTTAAGTCTCCCCTGTGTTGACTTGGCCTTTTTTCGCAAAAAACAGTAGTTCTGTTTGTAAAAGCCAGCTGTTTTGAAAATGAAAAAAACGCAAGATCGCCCTTTGCCATGTTTACTTTTTGACCTCTTCTTGCACTTTTACCAAATATCATACGCTCCCAGATTCTCTATTTTGGTAAACATGATCAGGTACTGCAAGGTGAAGGTGGTGTCACGTGAAGACTGCATTTTCTTTTGAGTTGTGGTGGTGGTGGCAGTGGTTTTGCTTATCCGCATTGCCGAAAATGCTCCTCCATGCCACGCCTGATTCCGAGTGGATCATAGTTTTAGCAGCGATGGTGAAATTTCTCAGTAAAGTGGCACTTTTTATTGCGTAAATCGAATCCAGGGTAATTTGAGAGTCAATAAAGTTTAGCCAATTCAGTGCGTGGTAGACGATGGGTGCTATCTAGGGACGCACCAAACCGTTCCGATGCCTGAGGGACATATGATTACGGCTGACGATAAGTACCTTTCTGTGCGTTTAAAGCATGTCTCGAACATTACTACCTCCGTTTCTTAGCGTCCTTGGCTAGAGTTCATAAAGTTGTGATCTTCTACATTTTGTCATCTTGAAATGAGTGTTTGGCTGTTTTTCTCCTCCGTGGGTAATTGGACACACTAAGAAATTAAGCACAAACTTCCGACTCTCATCCTGTTCCTCCCATTTTATCCTGAAACAGCACTACAGATAACTGACTCTACTTGAGTCTTTTGAATGACTTGTGTTACATGACCTCATTTTGAAACGCGTGCGCCTTTGAGCTAAATCTGAGCATACTGGTTTGGGTAGGTATATTGATGTCTGAATCACTAATTTTCACTGCCGAAAAGGGGTGGGGTTCCTAACCCTTAGTTTTCGGTCGCGGGTGTAACTTTCTCGTGAATCGATGTCGCCTACTTCTCCAGTAGGTAGCCAGGACACTTGGGGGTGAAAGCGACCAATTGGATGTTCTTCCCCCCCCTCCCGATCAGGCATGCGCAACTTTCGCGACACGTTCGGTCAGTTTCGAATGGGTCTGAGATGTGGGCTTAGTAACAAACAGCACCTACGCAACTACCTAAGACAAAACTCGTGTTTAGTTTGGTCGCCAACATACCGAGTTCATCTCTTTCGCTTGGCCAGATACATGTGTTGTACTTCTAGATTGCGTTCAGTTAGTTTTGTAGATTCTTAAAGCTGTATTTTGTGAGAAGAGGCAAAGCATAACAATTTTGCTTTTCTCTGTGCAGCTTGACTATCGGCCAATTGTACAACGAACGCAAGAGCGATGATGGCTTCCTCTATGCGCATTACAGTGGAGAGAATTCCTTCGGCGGTTACTAGGTGGCCGGCGCTTCATTCTCCGCTTCCTCTGTTTAGTATCCCAGATGGCCCTAGAGCATCACACAAACTTCGTGCTATCAACTTGACGTATTCGACCCCATTATGTCCTCAGTCACTTTTCACTATTGTTGTTGTCGTTAACGTAAAGTTTTTCCTCCAACTTTTCTTGTTATTGACGAATTTCAATCGAATTTCGTCTGGATTCGGTGTTAGTGGCAAATTAGACGCACCGTAAAACTGGTTATGATGTCCGGCCCTTCCCCTTTCAAGTGTCATTGGTTGGGGCACTTCGCTGGCGTCAGGGCGCGGGGTTTGGCGGGGCCTGTCATCTGACGGTCGGTGCGATAGGTGGATAGGCTATCCCCAAAGCCGCTGACATCTCGCTGACGTGTGTTGATTAAGTGCACTCTGTAGCCCGGCAATGAATTTGGAAAGTACTGGAGGCATCTCTTGATCAGGACCTGATCGTGGAATTGGGGTATACAAAGTGGGGGGATCTACCCAACCGCTGGGGTTCGTGTGACTGATTAAGCACAGCTGAAGTGTCAGCTGACTAGTAGCTGATTGGTTGGTGCGTTGGGTGTGCACGTGCGTGCATCCGATGCATTCGGGGTTTAGCCCGCGTTAGTCTTGCTACTTTGGCGGTCGTCAAGACGCTGCATTGCGTGTGTGGCTGTGTGCCCGTAATTTACTTTAATTCTGTTTGAAATAAACTCGAGGTATAGTGCGGTAAGTCAATTAAATTCTGTGATAAGTTTGTGGCGAGCAGCCCGCGAACAAGATTCAACCAGTTTACTTGAATGAACTTCATGCTCTATAAACTAATTTGCTGCCGCGTAGAAGACACCTCTACTGCATCAACAAACAAGTTGAGCTGCCCGCTCTCTGCATTTCTACTCTGCTTTCGATCGGGTCGTGTTAGTGTAGATCGTCGGCCCTGGTGTGGTTTTCTAACTGCATCGGGTCTGCAACAAGGTCAACCAGGAGCGGCCTTTTCGGTAATCCTGCCAACAAACGATAATTCGACTTCCGCGCAATTGCGCACTCACGTAGAGTTGATTATTTTTGCTTGCTGTTTCATGAAGCATCTCATTTGTCAACAGGGGTACATTCACTTCACTTGCCCACTAAATTCTCGGCATTTGTTGTTCTTAGGCGATTCTTTGAAGGCTTAGTTTGGGTCATGTTTTGTTAATACCACTTTCCCGGGTATACTTGTACCTCATGTCATTTCTTGGGTTCTAAAAATGAGGATTTTACGGATTTGATGAATCGATCAAATTACAATCGTGATAAACAAGCCTTGATTTAGGTTATTTCTTGTTACTTCGAAGATTTATTTAACCGAAAGACGTTTGGCGGTAAACATTGTCATCGATGCAAGCTTTCTCAATCAACCCTGTTTGCCATGGTGAAAAGATATAACCCATGGCTTACTTGAAACTAATTAACCAAGCCGTGGTCGCGCAGTGGACTTTTAGGAACCTCTTAATTAGTTCTCCTGGTTGATGTAGGCACAGGAACGTAGTAGCCCGCATGGATGACGTGGGGCTGCATCTGCACAGCATGTAGTTGAATGGAATTCGTTGTAATGGCAACAGACAAGATAAGTGGTATCCCAACTCTACCTCAACATTAAAACATGTAGAATGCAGTATTTGTCTCATCGATGTGCCTTGGATAATCGTTATGATGGTTATCAGGGTATGCTGAGAGCATGTTTTAACCATGCACGCATGCGACGATTCAAGTGTTGTATTTTTCAATGAGTCAGCTGCAAACATTCAATCGCTGACGAGCCATCACTATTTGGATTGCCAGCCATCGACTTGGTAGCTGAGGCGCTGGAATTAGTGGGCCATGTAATGGAACTTGAGGATGGCCATCATCGATATTCCCATCGCGCGTGAGTGAAGCCCGTTTGCCGACCTGACGGCGTTTATGACTCATCGCTGTTGCGTTGGTTACTGTTATCAGACGTCTGTCATCCGCTCACTCATCCACGGATAAAGACACATTTGGCTGCCTTGACGCTCTAAACGGTTGTATCCGCTGTCGCCTCTCTTGCCTCTCTGTTAACTCGAAGGTTGCACGATAGTGCTGAGAAAACTGCTGCAATACCTCCAGAAAGCTTAAAGAAACTGACTTTTATTGCCAACTCACGGCTTGGGTTTGTTGAGAATCGCGTTGACTAATCGTCGTTAATCCGGTCGCTCCATTCTCCGACACACCACCCCCTTTTCACAGCGTGCTGTCAGCCGAGGGGACTCCCAACTCACACCTCATCGGCACGATTATCCTGGATTATCACTGCGTGTGTCACAAAACCCACCTAGGTCGCGATGTTAGCACACTTATGACTCATGCTGCTTCACACACGGACACAAACACACCAACGACGACTTGATCGAGCTCTCGACTAAAGCGTTCGCTTACTGCCCCTCTGCTCTCTCTTAACCATTTTTTTGGGTGTTTGTAGGTATTTCGTGCTGCAACACGTCCAGCGGTGTGCTTGATTATTCTCCAGTAGGGACGCATTAAAGAGGAAGCAAAAGCAAGTGGTGTATTTGAAACTCACAGAAATATCACGATGGTGTGCCTAAAATCATTGGTGAAAAGTTAAATTATTTCGGCAGCTGAGGAGTTCGACCTAGAAATGAACAAAATTGGCATTTTAGTAAGTCCGCGATTAACCGATGTGGTATTAGGAATTAAAGCGTTTCTTCGAAGATACACACCATTGTGTTTCTATTACTTCACGATAAGATATTTTTAAAAACAAATGTAATTCCCCAATAAACGCCATCCAAACATCCCCATTAAAAGCGTTGTTTCGCTTTAGAATTATTTGTATCGTGTATCTCAATGTGTCATATTAAATCCAATCTAATTTAGAGGTTATGTAAATAATGACATTCAGTTGATAAATAACTCTATTTGAAGGGAAGTTTTCTACAAATACAGCAACGTCCCCTCAATTCTTGAATACACTTTCCATGCAAAGATATTTGAATCTGATTGAGTTTGTATTGATCTCGTAGCAATGACCTTGGTTCTTTCATATGGCAATTTTATTTCCAACATTGGCTGCTGCCAAACTCAGAAGAATGGGCTTTGAGTACAAATTATCACCTGTAATTTGCGTATCAGTAAGCACAATCTCATTAAGACTTTTCCTGACTACTCACTAATGTGTGTGCACACTGCCAGGCTCTGTGATACTCCTCCTGTAACCCTTTCTAAATTATGTCAAATGGCAATCAGGTTTTAATTTACAGGACTAACTTCGCCAAATTTTTGGCATTTCGGATATTACGGCTTTAGAAATCCCAAGACGACACATGTCCAATATGCTCCAATAAGCCTAATGTTTGGACTAAATGCTGCCGGTGCATTACCTAACCCGGAGTCCAATGAAGGTCGAGTGGGGCACGCTCGTTTACTAAATCCGCTAGGCGAAGTTGTTTATTAAGATTGAATGCGGGTGCAAACGTGGTGTCAGCTTACACATGTCATGTGGCTGAGAGGCTGGGTGTGATGACAAATTGTGTTTTGGCGACACAGCCGAACAAGTTGAGTCTGGTTTAGGCTGGGGGAATTAGGGGACCGCAAATTGCCATGATGTTGTAATTCTGGCTAGATTAAGAGTCACACCATTGAAGAGTTACACGTGAAATTTACCAGAGCACCACATAAGGCGCCAACAAAGCAGGCGAAACCCAGCTGATAACCGTTTTATCGTTACTTGACTTCTTTTGTTGTATCAATACGTAACTTGCATTTCTAGTTAATGGTCGTAGATAAAATCCGGCCCATTTATCGGTAGCATGCTAAATTTTTTATAATTACTAATTCGCTCTTGTAATCGAGAATAGTCATCGCAGCTATTTGAACCCTCTGATGTTCGTAAACACTTTACCAGTTCAAAGTCCTTACAAACTCGAGTTTCTGTGTCATTTCCAAAATTTGCAACAGGTTGAACCAACCACGCGAAATGCGTGTGGAGCGTTTACAACAGATGCAAGCATCCGAAAAGGGACCAATAACAGTTAGTTACGCATTTCTTAACCCTCGGTAGGAATTTCATTAGGATAAATCGAATGAAATAATGTAAAACCAGGGTTGAATCACATGTCTTATTGCTTCTCTAGCACGTTGTAATATTAATGAAATGTATTTAAAGTGATAGCTGGATTAAACACTGGTTTTAATGGAAACGCTAGGGGTTTAAACAAGCGTTTTGTAGTAAACAACGTTGGTTTATAGGCCGTTTACAACCCATTTCATCTTTTTATGCTACCTTCTGCCAAGTATTCTCAGTAACGCCTTTATCGCGAGAACAAACAAGCAAATAAACATACTTATGCATTCTCGGATTTCGAGTCATTCGTCTTTTCGACATTTTCACCTATCTCTTCGTGGGAATCCTCTGTACTGTGTTCTGTTGAGTTGCCACATGACTGTTTTATGTCTGTAACGACCTTAAATAGGCATAAAATGTGATTGAAGATGAGCAGCAAATTCTGTCACTCCTTTAAGTAGTGACCATCGTTAATGTGCTAGGCTACTGAGAGGAACATGCCTCGTCTGATTGCGCAATCACGATAAAATGCAATTTCCCTTAATTGGTTGGTCTAACTGTGATTAAGTATGCAGCGGATTAGCAGCGATCGCGCCTGAGTGAACCCTGGTTACCGACCTGACGGTGACAATGACTCATCCCCTTTCCATTGGTTACTGTTACCAGACGCCCGTCATCCGCTCACTCATCCACACACGTAGACACACTAACCTAAGTATGACGCTAATAAACGGTCGTGTCCTCTGTCGCCTCTTGTTCCACTCTTCTCGAGTTGTTACGGGCTGTTAACTGGAGGGTTGTAAGGTAGTGTTTGAACCCAAGGTACTACAACTATAGCATAATCAACTGGCCAAATAAAAAGAATTTATCATAAAGTATGTCACTCTAGACAAGATTTTAACCCGCCTGATCAAACCTTTTAAATTCAAAACGTTGGGTGGATGCTGAATCATTGTTTGAGGAGACACAAATGCCCCCGTTTTATGAGAGACCACTCCAACCGCAGGTTTTGCACACAACATGCAGTGTTCTCACTCAAGTTCTATGAAAACTGAAGTCTTTGTCACAGTATACAAAAAAAACAATTAATTGTTACTTAAATTAAACACACTTTTAGGTGCACATTAGGTGATGAGGATCATGTTACCGCTATCGAAATCTCTCTTGCGACTGCGAGTGGGTGAAGGCACCCTGGAAAAAAGTGTCCATGTAGATCAAGGGAGGCAAGGAAAAGCGAGATCTCAGTTTTGACTCCACTTGGGAATCGACAGATTCATTTAAACTCACACCCGGAGCGAGCTCACGCAAACGGGGCACGTCAGAGAACTTTAAAAGGAGTTTTATGGATAACCAACCAATTCACGTGTTCAGCAATAACTTACCTCACGTATCATCGTGTCCAAAAGTGCGCGAGCCTGCTTCTCAAATTCCAACTCCTTGCACACACTCTCCATCAGCCAGGGAAGGAAGTTTGATTCAATGTCTACAAAAGGGCAAGAACAATCAGCACGGGATTGCGTTGAACTACGCAGCTTTAATTCAAGGGGCCACTTGATTGCGCTGTGGATCACAAAAAGGCGTTACGATTTTTGTATGAACCTCAAAGTCGACCGAACCGATGGCTCAGCAACGAAGCCACTGGTCAGATGTCTGCGAGGCGACAGATTGCATGTGATGTCCAAGGCGTGTCTCTGACCTCCGCCAATTCGGGTGCACCAGAAAACTAGGCTGTCGCAACGCGCCAATGTCATGAGTAGGCGATCGACTGATCACAAGCTCGATGACATCTGAACCACTCTACGTTAAACCTCATTAATACTAAACGGGTGGCATAAGGGTACTCCACCGAATACTGGACAGGTTCGTCAACTAGCTTACTTTTAGTGTACATTCGCGGAGTGCTATTAGTCACTAAATAACAGGGAAACCTTGTATGGAGGCTTTTGTTGAGTGTTCAGGCGCTGAACACACTTATAATGAATGTTTGCAGGTAGTTCGCACTTGCTACTTATTTAGAATGAGTTAACTGGTCTCTAGTTAGATTGCCCGACCTTAGTTCATTGGCTAATATTGACTGCACAAATTTGCAATGGGTTATAGTGGACTGCCAGTGATCGCGCGTGAGTTAAGCTCGTTTGCTGACCTGACGGTGTTAATGACTCATCGCTGCTTCGTTGATCACCGTGGCTGCCTTGGCGCTAATAAATGGTCGCAGTAGGGCCAGTGGTGTCATCATACTGCAACTATTAGCAAACTCTGTGAGGTGAATTCGTAAGTATCTTAATGTGAAGGGCACCCCAGCTCTCTTAACCTGATCGATAACAGAACGTTCCCAAAGACTACTTTGAGCGGATGAGGATATGGGCTGATGAAAAGTAAGCAATTCACTTCACGCTTTTTTAACTCGATCCTGAAAGATTGTCTTTATCCCACATCAGGTCGCCAGCTCATCATTTTGCAGTGCGTTTACTGATCTGATGGTGTCAATGACTCATCTATGTTCCATTGGTTACTGTTATCAGACGCTTGTCATCCACTGATCCACGGCTAAAGACACAGTTGGCTGCCTTGACGCCGATAAACGGTCGTATCCGCTGTCGCCTGCCGTGTCTCCCTTCAAGGGGGTTTATAAGTACTGCTAACTAGATTGTTGTACAGTAGTGCTAAGAGAGTCACTTCAGGTCTTTCGGCTGTGCGAACCACAATTATTCAGACCCTTGGTTCCATTCTTCTCATAGCGCATCTCGTGTCGTGTGGTGCCACCCCACCTACTAATTTTATAAAGTAGCCAACTGGGCTGTGTGATCCAAGCACCAACACGCTCCACCCTTGTAATGGAGCAGCCTAAGTTGGTTCAGCTTTAGGGTAATCCAAGAAATGTTAAAATCGCCACAGTTTTTATATAAGAGACGTCTTTGGGTTGGTGTGTGCATGGTAGTCCCATAGCGTGGGCGTCTGATAAAGCCCTGAATGTCGTTAAAGCAAGGTCATTGCTAGCCGATCATTGTCAGAAAGGATTCGGACCTTGCATATTTGGGACTTGATGAGGTTATTACACCATCCTGGCGTGAATCTACCAGGAGTCCTACCTACACTCCGTTTTAGGAATTGGGAGGGTTTGGCTGTGGCAAACGAACTGCTTGATTACTTCAACCAAATTTACTCAGTTTTATGCTTATCCACATGGGTGCAGTGTCGCAACTTACTGTGCTCAATCACGTCATAGAAGTAACCCTGATCGTAGAGGTACTCGTACACGGTAGGCACAAGCGGCTCCACGTACACTTTGGCGAAGGTTCTAGCAGAAATCTTCGAAACCAAATCTTCCTTTTGGACCTGAAATTCACGGTGCTGGGCTATTCGACGCTCCTTTTCTTTACTATTTGTATAAAAGCAGGAAAGAACCAATAAACATCAGCAAATTTTCGTTCCAAGGCCACGTAAAATCAATTATTTTAAAACGAAAAAATTGCTTGATTGTGTGTGATTCATTTGCTGAATCCGACATTTAAACCCAAAAACTTTAAATCCACAGGAAAATCATCTTAAAGCATGGAATCCTAATGTGGAACTTTATACAAGGTTCAGAGATATCCCAGGTGTCAATAAACCTGGAAAAAAGAATACATGGGGAAAGCCATTGGCAACCGATAATTTCCAGATTTCGTTACTAACTCAGCTTCGCTGAATCTGAATAATTCTACTGCTCTCAATGCTTTTTCTCTCGGTTTAACTGGTTTGAAACGTTTCTTTTAAAAAATGTTGCTGTTTTTCACTCATAGCTAAGTCGCTGTGAGTCAGACAATTAACCGTAGCGTGTTACAATTCACACGGAGAAAGCCGCTTTTCGTGGTGATTAACTGTGACTAGACCAATCTCAGCCTAAAATGTACATGAATGAATGAAAGGGAAGACAAAGAAAGACTGAAAATTGCACAAATCGAATTGCAATAAAAGCAAGCCTTAACCCTTTAGCTAACTAAATATAGTACACCAAAATTGACTGCTGAGTGTAATATCTGCGAGCATGCTTCTGGTTGTCAGTCTACCTAAATTTTTGCCACCTTTACCAAAAAAAGCCAAATGTGACCCAATCAGTAACGTTTATTTCCCACTCTCTCCCTTGTGAGTGGTCGAGTTTACCATTCTACCTACCAAACTGCACAGTAGATTACAACTAGCTGGTCTGGTTGGTGGTGATTTAATGTGACCTCGAGATCGACGTATGCTGGTGATTGGATTTAGAAGGTTTCGCCACAGTTTTCACATTGCTGTGAAAAATACGAAGGATAATTAACGAGGCGTCTCAAACGCACACGAACTCGCGACCTAGAATGCCAATTAAAAGGCTGAAATTCGGCACCAACTGGCACTCAACCTAATTTTAATATGCGTAAAACACCTAAGTACGCCTTAGACGTGTAAATATTTCCGGAAGTAATGCAGACCCCTTGGTGATGAATTAATTCCAAATCAATAGAGCTCATTTTGACTATTGACCTTAATTGAAGACAGGAGAAAGGATATATAACCCTCAAAATAGCAAGTTACCGAATTTGTTGCCCATTTTGTTGTAGCGAATTGATAACAAATTAAAATTGGGAATTTTAGCATTAACGGCAATCGATACCGATATCGCCTTTCACGCTCCTCCAGTCGTTGAACCTCCAAAAGATCGGCTTCACGGACCTCCTCGAGTTGCAACTGCTGTTCTCGAATATTTGCCAATTCCTCCTCTTCGCTAACTTCCAGCACTGCCTGTTCCATCACTTTGCCCACCAGTACTTCTAGAATAGGCTTCACTTCCATGTCGAAATCGAATAACTGAAATTGAAATAACACTCATACTTATTGTAATTAAGTAACGGAACGGAGATTCAAAAAGGGTACACATATTTATGGCTGTGATCGCATATAACGCCCATCTATCCACGCGGTTAACCATGCAACGGTCAAATTGTCGGCTCTTTGACACGCGGCAGTTAGGTATTTTCACACGCTTTTTTGCCTGTTTCCTTTGTCCATACATGCGTATTTAACACAACTCCAAAATGTTCGGCCCTACCGGATTAATACCACGTAAGGCAATTTCTCTAAATTGGTCACGTGAGCATTTCAAGTAACATCGGCGAATCCTGGACAAGTAAAATTCTATCAAACTTGCATCATTCGGCAAAATTTGTGTCTCTGCGTCAACACCGGTTTTCGCGGGCACAAAGAGCGGCGTCGGAGGTCTGTCGAGAAATGCATCGGTCTGGCAGCAGACGTCGTCGGCTTCGATAACATCGTAAAGCTCCTCAAGGAAGAGTTCAGTTTGAACGTCGGTGTGTTTTCGCCCTGAAACTGGTTGAGGGGTTCCGTTTCTGGTCTATAATAATGGTGGGTAGTTGAAAGTTTTCAGGTTACTAATTGCTTGATTTTTATATGCGAATTTTACGCATTCAAAAGATCTTTAATAAATATGGTAGCTTGAATTGAGGACATTCTAAGTTATTCAAACGCCCCAATGGCTAATCAGGATTTAAGAAGTCCTTATGTACAAAATCAACGAATACTTCATGTATTAAGTACCAACTCTTTGTTTCAATCTCATAATGTCTTGTTTTTAAGGAAACCATTATCCTCAAGGGTAAAAAATTACTTGAATAAACTTCAGAAATGATGCGAAATTCAAGATTAAGTACTCTTGTTGATCAGAGAGCAAAGTACTTCGTCGTATTCCGGTACTAAAACATGCAACACCATGCAATGCCTAACAAATGATCATAATATGACCACTTGGATTTTATTTTTGCTGCAAAAGGTTTGCATGGTTTCCTACAGATTAAAATGAACCTGTTCATTAATTCAGGCCATGTTTTAAAAATTTATTAAGTGTGCTTTAGCTGAATATGACAGGTAAAACAGGAAATCATTGGTCCGAAGCGCAAAATTTATCGCACAACACAACCAACCAACTAATATACCATGGACGATGGCAAGCATTTATTCAACAATGCAATTTTGATAGTTAGACGAAACCACTGACCGGATAATTATTCTTGAATTTATCTTATCGGTAAAGGAATCTTTAAAAAACTCGGCTACTAAGAATTGAGGTGGCTCTTGAGAGTTTTGTGACAAAATGCCCCAGTTCCTGTTTATTAACGGTATAACTAATGTCAAACTTCTGTTCAGTTCCCGCAATCTAAATATGGAATATATGCGCTACATCTTGGCTCATTCTACGGTAACTTAAGGCACTAAAACATTGAAACATAGATTTCAAACATTGGCTATCTAAAACACTTAGCGAATTAAATATTTTTGAGATATCATGGCTAAACTTGATTATGATAACTGACACTGTAAGGCACAATGGTAGTATTGACCAAGATTTTCTTTGAATATTTCCTTAAAAATCTTGCTACACAAAAAAATAAGGAAAACTGTGCATTAATTTGTGAGACCTGGTGGACTGTCTACAGATGGTGACTTGTACATAGTTGCTAACAGTAAAGTTTAGAACGTTAGATAAGGACTTAAGATTGAGCATTTTTCTGAACAAAATGATAAAATTATACCGTATTATTACTTTTTTTGATAAAATTCCCAACTCAGTACGAAACCTTGCTAAAGGTACAAAGGAACCAAGACGACAAAAGTTTTGGGTCCTGTTTAAAGAGGTTTTGTTATGATTACAGCGAAACCATGCAAAGACTTAAGTAATTTTATTGAAAAATTGTTGATTAAGGTGTAAAAAGGACCTCAGAGATTTTTATGTTGATTCTAAATTACGCATATTAGTTCAGAGAAAAGAATGCGAAGGATGTACCAGTGTCGCCAATAAGCAGGGTTTAGCCATAAGAGGTAATGCAAAAACCGTGAATGATAAAGAAAATAATCGAGATAAGTTCTACCAAACAGGTTTTCCGAGAAATTAATGCAGATGCTGTACAAGAAAACTTGTAGCAATGTAGAATGCTTATACAAAAATGTGTTTGAATTTGTCTTGATTCATCAGTGACATTTTTAAATCATGCTGAAAATGTTAACGTTGAAATTTCAAGTCAAAAATAAAATTAAGAAGCCAGTAAACTGTCGCACCAATTTATTGTTGATGTCTCAGTCGTAAGTAAGACCATTTAGAAGTAACAAACTAATGCATTTTAAACCACACTTTCTTGAATGACTTCATAAAATTACTTGCTGTTTTTGCGAAATAGGGGGTTTTTTCATAGACATTTAGGGTATAGTATGTCTTGATACAATCAAAAATCGACAAACTTAATGTTTGTTAGAAATTTCTTCATTATTTACCATATTTTACTTCCAATTACGGTAAATTGCCAATTTGAATTATCAGTTTAACCAACTGCTTAATTTTATGACTTTACTAAAGAGCCACGAAGAGCTGCACATAAAAAAATACAACAGAAGCGCACTGACAAACCTCAATCATTTTTCTGTCCTTAACATTGGATCTTCTATTCTTGTTTTGTGGGAAACTTCGAATTGGCCTATTTTCTTGAACTAAGTTCCAATACCTTTGCATGTAAAACCTTAAAACTTATTCACATGTATAATAAAGTACTCAATCCCATCTCTGCCAAATTTTTTGTGGTCCATCACAGTGCCTATCCGCTTGGAGAAATCAAAGCTTTGACTGGACCCACTTCGGAGCATATTTTAAATTACCACTGTTATGAGGAGACCTTCATCACGTACACAACAGAACGGTCAAATAATTTAAGGCCTAATCAGCAACTCAAGAATTTTTAACACCTAGTGCCTCTATATTACCGAATCTTCTATCTTTTGATACTAAAGTGTGCGAAAATATAAATATTTCATTTTCTTATGTTAAATTTTATGAATTCATTCAGAGAAATGAAAAAAATATGAGCTTTGTTTTTAAAGCCAACCAATTAACTAAAAGTTTAAGGTGTGATATTTACAAAACATGAATGATTATGGTTAATTTGTATCCCATAACTAGTACTGTTGTTAGTAAGTCGTATAGCTTATAAATCCAATTTTGTGAAATTCATTTATCTGAATATAGTTAATGCCCACGATTTTATTAAATTCAATAATCAAGTATTTTTCATCTTTTTCTTACATAAACCTCATAAAGTAAAATAAAAAGTTTACTTTGTTAATGTCTTCTAATGGTAGCGAATATTTTCAGTGATTTTAAACACTCAAGCCTTAAAGGAAATATTTGGGGAGAAACATGGTTGATACGATTAATTTAATTTATTAAAAAAGGTCTTTGTCATCCCATTTGCATTTGTTTATTAGCAGTTATGAAGTGGTTTTGTAGGCCGATCTGACAGCAAAACTGGTAATTCATTCTTAGTCTTTCCATATTTATTCAGTTATATCGATGATAAGGAGACTATTTTTGGTTAACATAATCATTTGTTTACTTGCGAGGGTTAGCATACAGTTTTTTGAGGTCGCGCGAATACATTTATAAATGTTTTTGTAAACAGCCGAAAGGAATTTATGGGTGTGTTAGAGAGATGATGCGTCCTGGAGTAGAGGTATTAATGCAGTTTAATTTTTGCATATTTAAGCTGACAGTCCTCAAGCATATTTAATAATTTACACCATGCCGTTCAGACGTTCACGGGAATGTTTGCATCAGCAGTGTGAATAGCGCCTTTTTGAAAAACAATCAGAATGACTGAAAGGAAGGTCTTGAATGTAAGTTATTGATTGTAATTTCACATTTCCAGAAATACTTCCCCCCTGATTATGATCCGTCGAAAATCCCACGCCTTAAAAGGGGAAATAAGGGTAGACAGTTTAACATTCGAACCATGGCACCCTTTAATATGCGTTGTTTGACTTGCAATGGTTATATCTATAAGGCCAAGAAGTTCAATTCCCGAATGGAAACTGCAGAGGGTGTCGATTATCTTGGTCTTCGACATTATCGATTTTATATACGCTGCCCTGGATGTTGTGCTGAAATAATATGGAGGGTGTGTTCATTATTTTCTAGTCACCGTATATATTAGACCGATTTGGAATCCAATGACTACGTCATTGAAAGTGGTGCGAAACGGAATTTTGAGGCTCTTAAAACAGCTGAGGAGCTTGAAGCGAAACGGGCTGCTCAAGAGGAAGAAGAGTTGGCCAATAACCCAATGAAGCTCCTGGAAAAAAGGACTAATCAAAGCAAGTATGAGATGGAAACTGCTGAAGCGATTGACGACCTGAAGGAAATAAATAAGCGCCAAGCAACTATGGAAACTGATAACTTCCTTTTGCGGAATTTATGGCAAGAACAGGAGGCCGAAAAGGCTGCTATTGAAAAAGCAGATGAGGATTTCATAAAGTACGATTGGTTCTCTTCTGACAGTTTTTGAAGGGAAGTTATGGCTGCTAAGAGTAAAGGAGTACCGATCTCGGAAATTGCAGAGAAATATGATCCTGACGGCAAACTTGAGGCACTTTGTGTGCAAAACAACGAACCGACCCAGGTGGTGCCCCAGAAATCTCTTCCAAACTCGAAGCCTCCAGTGCAACGGGTATGGCTTTTAGCTATAGTTCTACCAATTATAGTAGTTTTTGTAACCTTTGAATTGGCTTTTTTTGTACTTAAGGTCCCAATTGTTATCCTTAAATTACTGGCCTCATTCTTTTCCACGACCATGTTTATTCCATCGTGTATTTGAGATGTCTACACATTTAGGATGATAGAGTATTTAATTACACAATGTAAGTTGCTGTCTGTAATCCTCCTAAAGGTTTGTTTCTCAGTCATGCTATTCGGTAGCATTTGTAAAATCCGTTATTAAGGTGCATTAATCACTCCTTGTCCGCAAAAGTTGGTAAGACCAGCCTATCACAACACACATGACCTTTACTTCGCCCGATCGATTGGCTTTGCTGTTGAATGCTAAAAGTGTTCTGCTCTGTGTTGTGCTTTACCATTAACCTACGCGTTAGCCTAGCGAAGACGCAACATTAGGCAAAATGACTGGCTCTTTTCCCAGGTCAACTCGGCTGATGTGGATTTATGCTTGAATGGCTAAGAGCCTTCTACTGAGTTCTACCCTGTCGAACTCTTGGGGCATTCTGTTGAAAGAGGTTGTGACAAAAAGACTTGGTACATGACTGCGAGCGGTCCATACTCCCAGTCGAAAAATTGTGGGGAGAACATCCATTCATCGTTTATTTCCTTTAACGGTACGGGGTAACATTTCAGCATTACTTTGTTGTATCTCTCTCTCGAATACACATTTTAAGGTATTATTATGCTCGAGTTATCAGTGGACATTAAATCTGCGGCTCGAATCTATTCAATCTAGACTCATTGTAATTATTAGAAGCCCATGGTCTCACTAGAATTGTGCTTTAGCATCATCGGGGCTGGGTATTTGGTAGTTTGGTATTTAATAATTCTCACTATGGCAGCAAAATTAATGACTATTAACAGAAGTATTATTACCCCCAAAGCTCGATTCCTTTAACTGCTGTTGAAATACTTTGCTCAAAGCTCAGAATAACTATTTGTCGGCATTTAGGCTGGCTTACATGCCCCTTGATTTGCGGGTTAAAACTTGAAGTGGCCTCGGATGGACTCCATCGTTTTTCTACCGATGCGGCTTGTGATGTGCCCACGTATTGCACGATACCCTATCCAATAATGTGTGTGTGTGCATACGACTGACGACCAACATCATCATTCACGTAAAACCTAATTGCATCGTCCCGAAACATGCTACATTGTAGACGTAGTCGTTTCGGACAGTGGTAAATGTGCACCACCACTGTTGGCAACTGTCTGGCGCATCGGTCTCTTACCATCTGTTTACGCGCCTACATCCTAAGTGAATTCCGTTGGATATTGCTCCCCGGAATTAACCTTTTACCGTGTGCCACTTTAAATTCCCTTGAATATCACTCTACCTTCAAGTAAATGTTACGCCAGAAGGTTAAGAAGTAACTCAAAACTATAAACTAATGCTAGTCTTTTCTGCCAAGTGGTCTCCCAATCGCAACTTTAAGCAAGCCTTCCTTTTGAACCGCATGAACCGACGTTTTATTAATTTTACCGTGTTATCTGTTTTGGGGATTGCTGGTATTATTTCATTAGAAGGGGATCATCCCTCCTGGGACTAGTTTCCACTTAAATACCTAGAAATTGTACTACATCCTCATAGTTTACCCATAAATTAAAACCCAGACAGTGAACCCCAGATGGTCATCGGTATTGCCAATAGTAAAATATTTAATGCCTCTAAGCAAACGTGTTTTCTAAGTGGTACTGTAGTAAACCATTATCACATTCCTGCATTTATGTTGTGCCGTACCAATGGCCCACACTCCACTCAGTTGTTGCACGAACAATGTAAGTTAGGAATTCAATTTCATCATGACTGAAACCTGTGGTCATTTCGCCAAAATGTGATGCAACGTGTGAAAGTAAGAACCATCTGCAAAAACACCGAAACTTCGAGATTTCTGGTTGGCTTCGTTAATCAGCAATTTCGTTGTTATTGTTATTCATTTCCAAAATAACTTTTCCCATTATGTCAAACGTGAGTTCTTAGCACACACCACAATACCAAAGCTCCTAATTTCACTGTTTTTCAGATGCCCACGGGCCCGTCAACTAGTCATCGTGACCTCATCAAGAATGCCATCAAGAGGCGCTCTGGCCCTACAGAGCCGATGGACTCGAAGAAGGCCCAAGTGCAACCGGAGAAACCCCCAGGTACCCCGCCCCTAGACAACCCCCTTGGCCTCGCCTATTCCTCAGAAGACAGCAACAGCGACTGACCTCGAACACGTTCCTTGCTTTCTGTACATATGTTTCATTGCGGGGCCAAAACCACCATGTTCTACCTGACTTCGGTTTTTACTAGTTGTGGGGCGCAGCCATTACCTTAAGTAGTCTCATTTCACACAAAACGATCCACAGAATTTAGAGGAATGATTTGGCCTCTGGTTACGCCGAATGGATTATGACACGACTGCGCCAAGGTTAAGATATCTAAAATACTGTTTAATTGGTACATGGACACCGGTTACAAGTGTGAATCGGGAGGTCTTGAATTGGATTACAAGAGAAGCAAAATGAGGTCACTAAGATATTCTCATTAAGACAAGCGTGAGTAAAATATCAAAGAGAACGGCACGAATTTATAGGTTCATGATGATCTGATTAGCAGTGTTGATTAGATGGTTGGCACAGTCCGTACCAATGGCCTTGGATAGCCAGTTTTCCGCTTTCTTGGCCATTAACTGCCATTCAACTCGTCGGTTGATTTCCTTCGTGGCGAGAAAAGCCAGCACCAAGGCCGTTGTCCAAGCGTCCTCAGCGAGGTTAGCGTCTACAACAGGGAACGATTGGTTTTGTTCGCGTAACAACTGCAGTGTCGGACGTGATCACACTGGCGTAGCAATGTGTTACTCGATCGCAGTACAGGTTAACAGGCCTCGATAACCCTTTAACCAATCACGAGGAATAAATCTGCACAAGGTTTTTAACCCCAATCTAACATTGCATGGACCAATTTCGCGGCTTGGTTAGTGACTGTTCATCGTCAAAAGTCGACGCTAACGAGTTTCTTCCGCCACTTGACTTGAAATCTCACAAGCGCTTCATCCGTTCATGTCAATTAAGTGCAAGGTTGTGGTGTTTTAGTCGTTCAAACGCACAGTTATTCATTGCGCTGCAGCTAAGAAAGTGCAGCTTTTGTGTTGCACGATGCCAACAGGGTTTTGAGAGGGACAACTCACACTGAGGCGGAATTCGTTCCTTAAAGGGGCCGAATGAGAGGGCCTGAGCGAGCTTGTCGGACCAACGCCACGCCCCGGAGAAGAGCTGGGCCTCAGCAATGCCGGAGATCACATCGTGGTACTCCAGGTCTTCTTCTTCGACCGTGTCGTCCTCCGCACAGGACTCATCTGGACAAAATTGCAAAAGGGGAACTGAGCACCAAACTCGAGATAAGCACATGGGTCTTAGTTTCCGCCTTTTAAAACAGGTAGAATATCATAGAAACGATAATGTATCACTAAATGAAAGCTTTCACAGTTACGTGGGTCAGACGTTGCTACTTTCTGCATCTAGTTTGTTCCACTGCAAGTGGCTTGGTTGCGAAAACCGCGTACTGAACTCCGTTCAACCAAAGCGCGAAAAAACGGCTCTAGAAAGAGACAGGTTGCCAAATTCTGGGGGGAATGCACAAGAAAAGCGACGATAGCGATGTGTCCGAAAGCCGAATCAATCGACTGATGGGCATGGGAATTAAAATTTGCAGCACAGGCAGAAACTCGTGCAGTGGGGCTTATCGCCACTAGAAAATATGGACATTTTCACTTTCTTTTACCTTTACTAAAGTAAATGCTTATTGCAGATCGTTCCTTGCCGTCAAAATAGGCAAAACGGTTGAGTACTGAGTCAACGCCTAGGAGTGAAATGAAAAGGATAATTTCCATTTTCTTCGCCACTTTTGTCCATAACCGTTACCCAGGCTTAAACCGTCCCAAAAAGGACATCCTCTGCGCCCCCGCGTAAAGCTAACTTGATGCCACTGCCCACAGGAAATGTGACGTGGAAGGAAAGTGAAAACAAGGCAACATTAAGTTGCCTGAAATTCTTCCACCACAAACTCCACCTAGAAGAAAGATGGGCCCCACCGCATAGTGATCCCAATCACCAAGGTATATTGCAAAAAAAGTATGGAAGTAAGCCATTCATCATCTGTTAAACGCAGAAATCATCAAGAGGAAGCTGGGACAATTGGGGTAGATTGTAACACAAAGTTGCATTGTTAGTGACCGTTTTAATAGGCTTTTCACGCTTTAAAATAAATCCTCGAGATTTCGTAGTATGGTGCACTTCGAAATCGAAAAAGCAAAAGACAACTGTTGGGGGAAATGATGGGGTTTATCTTCTTTTAACGCCTATGAAATAACTTTGCTATTTACTGCCGCGTGAATTCCGCCCCGTCCCGTGCAAAGTGCAGCAAAGGAATGAATTTTCAAGGAGCGCACATTCTAGCAGAGGACAGGATTGGTGATTTGTGAGGGCAGTTAAAAAAAATACAAGCGGAATCTACACTTATGTGTAATTCCGCACCGTGAATTTGAACCCTCTCAGCGCAATACATGTAGCAAAGAACACGGCAGCAAATCTAGATCCACGTATCGTCAATAAGAGGATTTCAGCAATGCACGCTTATCCTAATTTTCAAAATGTTTTTTTTTCAATAAACGTCAGTAAGAAAAAGTCACAAATGCGAACTAGTTTGAGACAAGTATCGGGCGTCTTTGGGCGACAAGATCCAACAGCATTTGCGCAGTTGTTAAGGTGCCTTTTTACCAAACAGGCGCCCTTTTGCAGACTTTGGGCACATCACAAATTAGCGCGCCAAATACAAATATACAATAGTTGGAGCTATCAAACAAGCAGATTTTTGCGAGTATCAAAACGAAATTAACACACGAGCAATTATCGAGATAATGTCGCATTTTGAAAAGACTGTCGACTTCATAAACAGATCAGTAATGCACAGGCGGATCTTATTAAAATGTGAGCAAATGAAAAAGAGATAAGTTATCGGATGGAGTAATCACTTGCTAACACTCAATACCGTTACCATCGTGATTACAGCAAAAAGAAGATCCAACCACCAGACGTGATCAGGATTGGACAATCACCAAAAGGAAAGGCGGTGATTTGAGACCAAAAGATTGATGTTATTTATGGTACAAGCGCACATACTGGTATAATGTACTTGTATTTACATACATACATACATACAAGTACAGCTTTACTCAACATTACACACAGATCTTCGATAAGCCGAGGTTTAATCGGGTCTACATGGTGCGACTTGTGACCAGGAGAGGTAAATTTATATTTGTTTCATAAATTTGGGCACCTTAAGAACAAAATATCTACCGACTTATTAGGCTAATAAGCGGAGGCAGGAATGATGAGAAATAAAGGTGGCGGGTACTAAAAAAGGAGCAGACGAAAGCCAAACATTGCAAACACAAAGACACGTAGGCTTCGAGGCTGGGTGTTCAAACAAGCCGACGGCCAAACAGAGCTGCTCAACTCCATAAAGCAGCCAAAAAAGGTGCTTTAAATCACCTGTCCAAGGCGGAAAACGAAAGACTTACAGCAGGTACAGCCTGGGTGTTTCGAAGGCACTCCGTCAAGGCAGTCCGCACAAGTGTCTCTTCTGATGCCTATCGGAGTCGTGATGCTTATTCTCCCAGTGTCCCTTAACTCCTCCGGCCTGAGTCCCACGAACGCGGTGAAGGGCGAAAGAACGCTCGCCGACAGTGACAAGTCAACTATTTTCTGGAGATCATCGTCGCTACTGGAATCGGCGTAACGATCGAGTAGCTCGTAGAGCTGAAGTTTGGCGGCATATCGGTGCAGAAGTCGAAGGTCTGAATTAGTTTCTTTAAAAGGCTGCGAAAGCACCGCTTTCAGTGCTACCAGTTCCTCGTTTATTTTGAACGATAGTGTGACGTCGCCTTGCAAGGAAACCACGTCCTCTTTAGAGAAAAATAGGGACGCAAATTGAAATGAGCTCCAAAAAGAAAAGCATTAGTTGTAAGTGGCAAAAAAAGAGAGTACTTGTTTCCCGCGGCACAAGGGCGAAGACGGTTGTGAAGACGTCGGCGAAAACGGTACTCACAGACGAGGGAACCTGGAGGACATCAACAGCGGACCCAGAGGACCTCACCAAGTTCCAGTTGACACGCACATCCGTTACCCAGGGTTGAAGAGCACAATTGAGAATATCTAAGACCGCCTCTCGCAAGTTACCTCTTAATGGGCGAACACATAAAAGGCAAACTAAACAAATGCAGAGGGAGGGGGGCGAGAAAGTGTAAAAAAATTTGACTAACTAAAACCACCGTTCCAGCAAGTATATCATACACTTTCACGGGTAAAGAGTTTAGTTATGAGAAATTTATGGGGTAGGGTTAATGCAGAGTATTAATAACTTGCAAATTAAACCCGAAGCATCTATCTTCACCATGTGACAGGCCCGGATAAGTACAATGCAGACTGACGAATTTAGACAAGTAACTGACACGATCATTGTCATCTAAGGTGCCTCGAAGATTCCCATAACCTATGTGTATATTACACAACAGGCTACTCGAAATTCAAGCATTCTTATGCTAGTTTATACAGTCAAAGACTTGCAAAACAGAGGCACGTGTTTAGAGGAAACCTGTTTGACAGTTCCCGCTACGTTGCGTTCACACACAACACCGAAATGGAAGTTGCCTTTTAAAATGCAATCACGAAAGGAACAGGATATCAGTAGAAGTAACGGGCTCACACACGATGAAGCCTCATTAAGTAACGAGATTTTTAACAGGCGTCAATGTAACAAACTATCCAAAATGGGTAACTCAAACATTTCGAAGTCTGATTAATAGATGCGTAGTTAGTGATGTTAAACGACGAGTCATTTCGCCACCCAGGTGGTCAGGCGGTGGAGACATTTGGGTTGTTTAGGGATATTCATCGCAAGATATGTGTACTTATAACATAACACATTTTAGTCAGGTTAGGCAAAAATCGTGTGTGCGCGTGTGGAAAGCCAGACAGCAGAGCCTCTTTGAGTGGAGCTCAAAACCAGGCAAGCTCACTGCCAGACCACAGTCGAAGTTGTAAACAAACGTAGCCACTATCGAGCTTGCTAGTTGATGCTTCACTGGTCAAAGAAATTAAAAACTCAAACCACAGAGAAAGTACCCCTGGATAAGGCGCGTTGGAGTATCAATTTTAAGTGGGTGACGATGGTTAACAATGCTCTAGTAGCCCGAGGACAAACCAACCAAAATCGTTTGGCACACCAACAGTCTAGATTCAATATTACACCTTTTCTGGGCATTATAAAACACCTATTGTAAACCCGGGCATGTGGTTTTAAACCACGACGGCCCACTGAGTTTAATCTAGCCCGGACACGCTACCTTGTTATCTTGAAAGGCACGTAGAAGACCAGAGAAGACAGACTAGACAGCTCAACGCGATTGTATCAGTCGCGACACTGCGCATAAAAACGTGTCTGACTAAACGATGTCGTCGATCAATACAGTCTGAATGAACCTGTAAAACACAAATGGTTGAACGATCAGATGAATGAAACGGGCAGTGGAGGGGCGCATGAGCAGGCGGTTCAGCAAGATCGATAGAGACGGAGTGGAAATAAGATCGGAACGGGGATGGGCATGAATCAGTACGATGCACCACACCCCGGCACCAGTGGTCCACTTCATGGTTAGTTACGCACTTGCGGTAAATCCGAGCCAAACAAAGACACCGTAAGCTCCTGAGAACAATGTACACCAAAACATGGAGATCGCGTAGTTAGCGAATGTCTTTTCTTGGCTCACTCAGATGAACAGTCTTGAGTAGACGTAGAGTGATGGGGAGGGGCCGGGAAACGTTAGGTACAATTTTAGACAATGTTTAGCTGGGCGCCAGTTTTACAACGGTGAAAGTTCCGCAGAGGAACTTACTCTGCTGATCCTGATCACATAACAGTCAGAAAATGGTGTAGGCGGGCCTAGCCCACAAACATGACTCGAACAAAGAAATCCCCCAAATTTTTGATGACTCAGCACGACACAATCGCTAAAATAAAGCAACGTGGAGACACGCAGGAAAGCTTAACACACACACACACACACACACAAAAGATAAATACTTGGAGCATTAAGGTTATTCGAATCATATTAAACATCGAGATCATTTAGCATACTGTTGGGACTATTCTGATGACCGCCAATGCCTATTCACCAAACACCCTAAACTTCAATTGCAATAGTCGATTATTCACTGTTGAGGAGGTGTTAAGAGCTGAAGTTAAGTAGAAGACAGCCCCAAAAATTGTTTAAAATGAGGGGGAGGACAAACCCATCACGAACGAAGAGGGCCTTTCCCCTGCCGGCTCTGGAGATCCCCGAAACCAGGGCAGTGCTGGCTCCATTGCCCAAGCCGATTGCTGAAAGGCGCGTCGTGGCAGAATTCTTCCGGACAAGTGCAAATATCTATTGGGAAAACATGGGAAAAAAGTAGGTCATTTGGATGAGCCGATGGACTTGCGTCTCCAGTGCAACTAGAATCAACACCACGCAGACACTGCCACTACAATCTATAACTACTTAACGGCTTTATAAACAGTCGCTTCAAAGTTCAGCCTTGCTTAAAACCGTGCCCAAGCCGAGGGCGGAGGAAAGAATGCACATGTGGCACGTGTTCTTGCAAGCAGGGTGTTTACTGTTAGGTTCTATCCATGAGATAGAATAATGTTCAGAAAACAACATCAACTTCCAGTATGTGTGTGACTTTTGCCGTTGGCCATGCTTAAAATCACCCTATTTGGCAAACGTGAAACTAAACACAACTAATTAAACACACAGTTAATGTTGGTACTCACAAATTACTCCCACAGTGACGACCAGTAGGTCATACCATCCAATTTGAAATTTTCGCAAATTTGTGTTCAGTTTGCACATTCACTTGGACAGTGAAGGCAATGCATCAGGAAAGGCTGCCGTTGTTTTCGAGAGAGGAATTCGTGATTTCAACCTCCTGTTTCAATTTTTAAATCGGAAAGTGTACGATGCACCTGTCTTTATGGATGATTACCTATTCCTAATTCTATTTATTTACTGCACAGATTCAATAGTAATTCTTTTTAGATTATTTCCTGGTACACACACTGCAAACCTTTGAGATTACCCTTTACTAATTTTTTTATAAGACGGCATTGTTAAAAAAAGACCAAATGATGCCCAGCTGGTAACTTAGATTCGATAGCTGAAAAGGAGTGGCATTTCAGTTAGGGCTCCTACAACACACCCGATTTCAAATGAGCGCTGTGCGTGATGCATAGTGTTCGAGGTGCGCTGTGATCCGATAATCTAGTTTGCACGAGAAACTAGTTCGTACAACTAACTTGTAAAGAGATACGTCAATGCATTCAAGGTAAATGGCGAGCCCCAGGATTGGTCAGTGGAGACACTCAATTCTCTACAGCGAATATCTCATTTAGAACTCAACCATAAATAAAATAATTGGCTCCTAAAATAGTCTGAGAACTAACCTCAGAATGATTGAAAACATTCCCGTCGGTTAGAAAAATGATTTCGCGACGCCAGCGTTCCTTAGCTCCAATCATCTTGGATGAGTAGACTGCTTTGAGGACAGGTAAAACTTCGGTACCACCCATGTCTGCTTGGAGTTCCTGTTGGTACTCCAGAGCTTTACAAATGTTTGCTTCTGTGTAGTCCTGGGGCCTTAAAAATCGGTAATTAAGAAATACTTATTAGGTATTAGGTATTGCAATGAAACATTACTTACTCGGAAAAAACCATATTGTAGGATGAGCCAAACCCGACAACCTGGAACCGGCATCCGACAGGTAGTGACTTGAGAAGAACTAAAAGTGACTGCCTTGCTTGATTGATTGGTCCGCCGCCCATACTTCCTAAACACGTGATAATCACGTACATTATGCACATCAATAATGCTAACATGCGTAGGTCATGCTGTTCTACTTGCCTGAACGATCAATAATGAATATAACTTCAGCATTCTGTTCAATTGGAACCGTAAAGCGGGGGAGAAAGTTTGCAACCACGCAGTCGAGGGCAAAAAGTCCCGATTCATCCCTCCCATACTCAACTGCTGTTAAGGTGTTGGCACTGACGTAAGTAATCTCCATTTCTAGGTCATCGGTGAAGTCAAAATGACTTGCTAGTTCAACCTGAGACGAAAGAGAATGTGTCACAGAAAGTACGTGCATTTTGCATGCATTCACAGTTTGCAAGAATTTTAAATAGACTTCATATTTAATATCACATTCCTTCAAATCAATATACTGAAACCTGCCTTTGCGAGTGTATGCTTGTCAAAGTAGAGGGTGGAAAAATGCTGCCTTGGAGACGAAATGGACTGAATCCGAGTAGAAGACTTAATATCAGCAGAGAAATGAAATGTGTAGGATATGTTATGGGAAAATGATGGCTGAAGAGGCTTTCCAAACTTTCGTTTGGAAACATGACCTACATTGAAGTGTAAGCTAGAATAATTCTCACCTTTCGGGGCATACCTCGAGGAAATCAGAACAGGCAAAATAAACCTGGCAACAACTTTGTCGTCCTCATGGCTCTGAGTGGGGCAGTTCACTGCGTCCAATTGTAAAAAGTAAGAAACATTAACGAGCACCGTTTCTTTCGGCGGAATATTGCCTATTTTCATCGAGAACACATCCTCCATTTCTTCGTCTTCTACCATCAGGAAAACTGTTCTACAAGAATCAGCTGCTTCCTTGTAAATGTGCTGGGCCTAAACTTAAAATGCTTTAACAACCTATGTAAGAACGAAAAACGCACATAGGAATATCTGTACCTCGAGCCTGTCCCTGCAAACTCCTACAAATTTTTGATTACCAACACAAACTTCAAATCCATAGACAGCACAGCCTGAGTCGATAGGAAAAACAAATGAAGACTCCAAAAGCTCCTCGTTGATATTTTCGTAGCGGTAGTTACACGTGACATCGGCGAATAAGTTGTGTATTTTGGCAATTACCGTAATATCCTTTAAAGGCAACGTTTTATCTTCATTGCAACTAGAATCACAGTTTAAATCTTACAGCATGACCATCAAAAGACAAATTACTACACAAACTATTCATATGAACAGCTATTCAACAAACAGTGAACAATTTGGAAACGCAACAATATTGCGCACCACTTCAGGTGGACGTCAGAGGACAATTCTTGTCGTCGCAGAGACTGTAGACAACCTTACTTTAAAGGGTTGCAATAACTGGGTGCACCAAGGTCACGCGCATGCAGGAGCAGTTGCACCGCCTTCGAAAGTTGCACGCCAGTGTCTCCCTTTGTAGCAACAATATCCTATTTATCCGTCTATTACGATATGGAGTACTGCCAGAGCACTAGTAAGGTTTAGTCTAAAAAACCATGTAAGTAGGCTTTCATACCTAAAGTGCCAATCATTGTTTTACTAAGCAAAATACAACAAATTTCAGATCACATTTTTTTGAAAATCCAGCATTTAATTAAAATCCGATAAATGCGGTCACGATGCCAAATTACTTAAGAACATGTTATTATATTTTGCGTTGGTTTGATGAACGATTTACAGGTATTTTGGTTAAGTATTTGCGGGTAAATGTCTAACTGGTGAAAATTATTGAGGAAAAGGGGTTAAGATTCAATGTGTGGGAGCTTATAATTTGTCTATTCACTACACAACAATGTTATGCGAATGGATAAGGGTTTCTTTCTTCGAATACTGCCAAGTTTATCATCTGAAAATTATAACTCAATTTCTGGGTTTGATTCTGATCGTTGTCATATTACGACATACCCGTATACTATGCAGGTAAGACTAAGTTTGCAGTGCTGACGTTTGTTCAAACTGATGACCCAAATATAATCATTAGGCCGTTTGGCCTCAATAAATATGCTAATGTAGGAAGTATAATAAATTTAAAAAATATCATTACTTTAACAATGTTGAGGTCGTTTACCACACGAAGTAACCTAGGCAGGAAATAAGTCCCGAGATGGCGGGCACGACCATTTACTAGACCACTCAACAAAATTGTGGGGTGTACTTGAACATTTGAATGGACATGTAAAAAACAGGCGTCTGTGGGGTCACATGGCCAAAGCGACTGATGGTGGTACATGCAGATGGGTTAATGAACTAGCAGTTGGAGCGTATATTGGAAGAAGCTACGACTGGGTTATTTTACTTGAATCATTACAAAACACTGCAACAATATTTAGATATATGTTTTTAATTTATTTTATACAGACTGGCACATGTTTTGATTTTGTTTTCTTTTATTCCGTTATGTAGAAAATTGGAAATCGAATATAAACTGATTTCATGCACAAAATATCTGCAATAAAGACAGATAGGTCGCTATAAATCTAAGAACCTGACACTACATATACGGACCTACTCTTTCTGACATGCCCTAGTGAACTCTTTCATTAACTTTAATGTCTACAAATCCCTTTAAAAATGACAAACAAAATCGTTTACTTGCTGCTCATCAGACAACTTGATGTCTCGAGACGGAGGGTGTTAAAGACAACGAAAGGCCCAAACCTCAAGTTCACAGATTTGGACAGTTCGAGAAACAAATACATTTGTCATAAGAGTATCAACACACTTGATTGCAAATGAATTCGCCACTAATGACCTCTCAGGAATTTTGTATTGAGCAAATGTAAATGTGTAAACTTTTCGATATAGTCTGTCTCCTCTTTAATTTAAATCAGTTTTAAAATGTCTGTCAGTGTTACAATTTTCTAGTTATTCGATTGGCTTGTATTTTAAAGTCGACCGCTAGCCCGTTGGTCTGACCTGTTTATTCACGAAGGTTCTGGAATTCTTGCTTCATTCTTTGGCTGTGTAATGTCCCAGGACATATACCGAGTAACTTTGCTTCGTGAAGGTTTCGAGAAAACTGGAGAACGTGGACATGTAAAGCGTCAGTGTAACACCGTTTTGGTTAGAGGTCCATGTGGAATCATGTTGATAAATCCTGGTTCTCCTTGGGATGGACCTGCATTAATCGAGGCCCTTAAGAAAAATGACGTTGCTGATCCATCAAACGTTAAGTATGTTGTATGCACTGATGGTAGAGCCACACACGTTGGTTGTCTGAGCTTGTTTACAAATGCTGAGCTGATAATTGTCGGTCATGATATTCAAAAACCCGGGGACCTATTTATTGAACACGATTTTATGGACGACACAGTTCCCTTTGAGCTTGATGAAAACGTATGTTATCACAATGATGTCTATAAATAAGGTTTTCATTTATCATAAAACTCACCGTTCCTTTGTTTTAGCTCTCGATTATAGGTACGCCAGGAACAATGGATCAACAGGTCACAGTTTTTGTTAAAGGTGTAATCACCCCCCATGATTCGCTTGTCGACGATTCACCAACAAGCCCTGTTTCAATTGCCATTACTGGATCGATTTTTACAGACGCGGATGATGCCGCTAGCACAGGCGTTTTCCACAATAATTTCATCTCAACTGATTTTCGCGGGGAGACGCACTCATGCCTCTCTATGTGGCGCCGAAGTCGTGACCGCTTACTTGAAAGATCCGAATGGATCTTTCCTGCCTTCGGGAGACCTTTTAAAGTAAATTTGTTCAGCATTTTTTTGCCACACGCTTCTGGTTTGCCTTTTAAGTCGTATTATCTATCGCATCCCATTTTTTAAATATCAAACTCGATCGTCTAAAGCCGTTCAATAGCCTTTTACAATATACACTGATTACTCGTCCGTTAGTTTGCTTCTATTTCGCCCTCTATAAACCAATCGATATTTCGTAGGTTTCTGTCATGTCATCGTTTGCATGCGTAAGTGCGCTCTCTATGGACCGTATCGATGTATTTATTTTACAGAAATGTCAGCTCTGTAATATTGTTTGTGGTACATTGAACCTTTATAGCAACGGCGTCTTTTTGAATACTTCCACACTATTTTTTCTCTTTCAGGTAAAGCCAGAATTTTCCAAAACACCATGCGTCGAATTGGCTTAGTTTGACGCACACCAACTGGATAGTGATCGCTGAAGCGAATCAGCTTACACTACTCCCCATAAACCATATTGTACCGTTCTTTGTACTCTTTGAAACCCAATCGATTCAACGCTTATGCTGCTTCTGTTGTAGATGGCGGGGTAGTGAATTCAAACTTATTCTTAAATAAAGCTTGTTTGTTCTTTAGTAATTTTTGCTTACCTCCGGCTATCGATGTGTCAGACTATGTTTGGCCGTACTGAAAGAGCGTTTGAGTGCGTAATCAGCTATCTGACGTGGCCAAACCCTCCCTCTGGTTCTCTACTCACATTTATTATCATTCTTAATCTGTTTGAAACTGCCTTTTTTACTGATTTTTAAGAAATTTTTTAACTGCTCTTGTGGACTGAACTGTTGATTTGTATTCTAGCTTGGCTGGGTCGATTGGTTTATCCATCGGGCATCTACGTTATGCCCAGCTTTCATACTTTTTAATTGTTTTTAGTCGATTTACTTGGGTCCGATTCCTTTTTTGCATTGTCATCATCGCCCCCGATTTGTGTTTGCGGTCCTATTGGGTACAAGATAAGCGTTCAAGTCACGATGATAGAAGTGTAAATGTTTGTAATAAGGTGTCTTTAGTTAGTAAACTTAACGTCTGTGTGTTGCAAGACCAGATCTTATTCTTGTAATATATGATAAGTTACTTCATGGCTTAAGTGCTAGGCCGGTGTGATACTGTGCGGCAATGCACCCTAGATGTTTAACCTAGCGCGCAGCAGCAGCTGTTCTTCAGGTCTCGCATACTTTCAATGACCGTGTAAGGGCCTCCTTGTATTTTGCGCGTTTACCTTCACAATTTACCAGATCTTATGTGCCTTTAGTTGTTTTGTTACTCAACTTTTTAAAGATCCGTCTGGGTTTCACTTAAAACCGCTGCTGCACATTCCATACCCCCTGTTTACTATTCTGAATCCAACTGCTTCAACTTGCTTGATGTGCTATTCTTCGGAACTGAATTAGATTTATTCGTACTGTAGTCAATGCAATCAAAATCTGCAGAATGCAAATACTCTTATTGTCAATCGAAGTTATAGTAGCATTCATAAAGACGAAAACTGCTCCAGTGAAGTAGTTGAGCAAGGTTTTGTAGCTTAGTTTAAATTGCCTCCCAGTTAGTTGAGCGCATTCTCGCTCATGAGATGATGCAAGGAAAGGCTGCTTATGTTATCATTAACTAGCTATAGTAAAAATGTTCTTCAGCTTACTCCGTGAAGGAAGTTGTCAGGATAACAGCCAAAATAGATCAGATTTACTGTAACCACCACTTCAGCCCATGTTGTCTTAACACGTTTCCCACTCTTTTCAGTCTGGTGAGTTATGCCCCATGCGATCTCAGCTGCTTTTGCGAGGAAATTAAAATGCCCAACTTCGGGTCCCCTCTCATTTCTTCTCAACAATCTCAACCGTCCTTTGAATCGATTCGCAGTGGAAAAATGTCAGCTAAAGTAGGTCCTTGATTGTTTGCGCTATAAATTGATCTTTTGCCCCACGTGCCCAGACCATGCTCGGCTTTTTCCGGTCGGACACTGCGTTCAAAATCTGGAAAAAAAACATTAGACCCGCGTAATCCGTCGTCCATTGGGGTAGTAATGCGCAACTTTGTAAGGGATTTTTCCTTCGGGAGTATTAAACATCTTTCGGTGATGGGTTGGTTTAAAGATTGGCTTCCGTATTTTACGCACGATAACTGTGTCTGCATCCGTTCTCGTGATTGATTTAATTCTTTCCATACAAGATTTACCCAGATATGCGGCTGAATTTAACTCCTCATCTCTCAATAACAATGCATGATTTTCTAACGAACGAATGAAGACTCACATCGATCTTGTCGCACTTTACGCCGGTACTTCACCTCAAGTTTTCTTTCCAAAACAGACATGGTGTGCTATTTAACATTTCTAATGTTTAGAATCCCATGTGGAGAGTGAAAACTCATGAGTTGTTTAAAAAATGATCATTACTGTCTCATTAAGTTAGTGCACAATAGTCCCCGGATAAAATACTTCCGATTTTAGCACGCCAGTGCATTCTGCACGTTCCTGACGGCTAAGCCCCTGAAATTTACCAAAACTGCTTATTCAACTGCAGTATATTTACCAAAGCTGTTTTAAATGAGGTTGATAATGAATTAAGAGGTGCTGTTCTCTCGAACCAGCAGAATATATCCGAACACGGATTATTCATCTAGGACACATCGCGACCTTAACCTCACCTTGGCATTCGGCCTAAAGCTAGTAGACTGATCGCTCGAGGTCTGCCCACGTTCAATCCTTTTTTATGAACTCGTTTGTGTCAGATATATCTCTCTTCATAGGTAAACACTACTTTTTGTCTAACCTAGTAACAGAAATTTGGTGAACCAATAATCTAGTCGCGCATTTTTGATGACAATTTATTATTTCCGAAATGCAGACCAGGCCAGCGAGTACTAGACGTCGGCTGTGGTTCTGGTATTGGATTATGGTACGCTGTTAAACGCGTTGCGCCACACACTGTGTCCTACTTACGTTTTAACCCACCTGCCCGTATTCTGGGCCCTCAGTGGCTGGCTCGTCTTGGCTTCGGGTCGCTAAAGGTCTCAACAGATCTTGACAAGGATGGAGTCGTCCATGGCCTTGACATCTCCGTCCCAATGGTCATGAAGGCAAAAAGGTGTGTTTGGTATCGTATAAGATTTAATTGAAAGACCCGCTCATATCAAACACCACAACACACTCAAACAGTCAGGCAATAAACGTACGGCACTGTTATGTCGCCCTATAATCAAGGTTTAAAATGTAACTTGGATTAATGATATTTGTAGTTGGTTAATGGTGTTCTAGATAAAGCCTCGAGTTAGTGCCTTACTCCTTACTAAAACAAAGTTCTAGTGCTTGCTTAATACGTTATCGAAACCAATATTAGATTATGGAAGTTAATAATAAATGTTCTACTGGTGAACCAGTCCTTCAGACGCTTAATGCACTTAAAATTCCAATCGAATTAAGCTTCTTTATTTTTCTGCGTGACAGTAATCTTCACCCATACATCAAGGCGGACAGGGTCGTTCTCCATTACGCTAACGTACAAAATCTACCTCTCCAAAACTCCTCCATAGACGCATGCTTCCATGTAGACTCCTTCTACTTCTGGCCCTCTCTGACCAGTGCCTTGGAGGAAATATGCCGTGTACTTCGGCCGGAAGGTGTGGTAGTCACAGTCTTTTCACCTCAGAGGATTCGCCGATACACTCGTTGGGGCTGGTTGCGTTATGGCAGGGCAGATCCGCTTGCTTATGCAATGGCCCTCGAATCGACAGGGTTCTGTGACATCGAATGGATAAAGGACGATCCTAGGGCTCCGTCTGGAGTTCATTGTATTCGAGCACGAAAAGCCCCATTAAAACTCCTTTCTTAGTGTGTCTCCCCTTAAATCAAGCACTTTTAAATTGACAAACTTTTAATATGTTTAAAGATAAACTGATAACAAACACTTTGGGGGACTAAATTACACAATTGCACTGATATGGTAGCCAAACGCAATAGGGCAGAAAAGCGCTTTTGGAGGAGCAAGTAGGGGAATGGAAATGGATATGAAGGTTTGCCATAGGAGATTTCTCATTGGCGGTATTATGCACATTTACAGACAACAGGAAGTATCACGAGCCACAGCGGTTAGTAATGGACCTATGCAACAGGCTTTTAAACAATAATACAGGGGGCAATCACGTACCGGCCATTCTTTTCGAATAATTCGAATTGTTGAGTTTTGGATTTGGGGGCCGTAAAGTGGGTTTAACTGCGCGACAAATACGATCAACCAGCTAAAATTAACCTTCGTTTGAAGAACTGGACTTACAAAAGGTAGCAGCAAAACGATGTCATGACAATCATTGTTTGAATAAGACTAGAGAATATTTAAACATTTCGCACTTAGATACCTTCTATTAGGACCCTTTGGTATGACTAACGGTGATCCAAAACCGACAAGGGCCCAAAATATTGTCACAACCGTTAAAGATAGTTCATAGCCCATTGTTTCCCAGTTGTTTTTTGAGGGTGAGAAGACGCCACCAATCCCCTAGTGGACCGCCTTCGGAATTGATCGATTAAACAACGCCGTCAATCAATGGATTTTGGAAGGATAAGATCATTTTTATCTGCATTCTAGCTTCTTAAACTTTCTTACTTGGCAGACTTAACCTCAGTATTTATATAAGTTAAAGAATTAGGTATTTTAGCAAATTAATGAAGAAAACAGATTTAATTTTGACGTTAATATTTTGGATATATTCGCATGTACACGCTTCTATAACACTTTTATTAACAATATCTAGACACATGAAATTCGATCTCTAAATTTATTTTGGATGTTAATACCCTAAATGCGGTCATTTTTGATACAAACTAAGATTTAAACTTTGGATAATCGTAAAACCGATTTTTGTTTTTACCCGGGTGGAACTACTCAATCCCTAATATCTGAACTCACAACGAGGAATTTGCTAACGGCAACGATGTCACTGTTTTATCTACCCCTGTGCTAAGTAGTCGCCTTTTGTTAATTTTCCTTTTAAAGTCAAACTCTTTTCTCCCCCACGTTCGACCGATTTTGCGTTGATTATGTGCTAACAAGCGAAGTTTTTTGCTAGGATCCAATTTTTCCGCTTTTATTGTATTAGCGAGATCAAATTGCTACTTGCTAATGAGTTCTCTTAAGCGGTCTCTTTTACCACTGGGATACCGAACCCTAACGGAAACAGTTTGTCCCCTCACTGGCTTCGCCAAGCTGGCATGAAGAAATGCCACTACCTTCCATCCATAATGGCTCTCTTGTAGCTATTAGTAAATCGGGATGGATCCAAGTGATTGGAATAAAATAAACTCTAAAGTGGTCAATTTAATATATCATGCGGAAAGTTCTTTATGGACTTTATCTAGTTGAATTACTGTTTAAGGGCTCAACCGGACGTTGAACGCTCAACAACCTTGCCCAGACCCTCCACTGACAATGCCAAGCCAAAATGACTATCAATCAGAAAACGTGTTGCTTTCTTTCAGAAATTGATCAAATCCCTTGACCTCGCAGTGTCAGATTCAGGACTCTCTCTATATCTAGACAAAGTTGACAATTAATGGCCTGCTCCTATCTTTACAGATAATACGCAATTGTTCTTGCGCCTAACTTGCTATTACCTCTTTTTCATCCCCACCTAGAGCCTGATCGCTTTCCCACTACAGCGACTAACACAGACGGGCAGAGGCTTTGAATGGACGAATGAGGATGGAGAGGCTTCCTCATAGCTCAAGCAAGCGCTCATCTCAGCTTTTAGCTTGATTTTACCAAACTTAGATCCCAAACTTCCTCCTACATCTTTGACATAGAAGTGAGTGACCACGCCGTTGATGAAGCACTAAGCCGACGATACGTAAGACGTCATAGACTATGTAAACCAGACTCTGGATAAGATGAGATGCAACTACAGCCCCACCCGGCGTGAACTCCTGCCCATCACCTTGTTTGCCAAATTATTCGTAGTGTTCCTTAATAAAATCTTTTCGTCACTCAGTCTATGCACCGGACTTTTATCTAGCTATTGGAAATCAGAGAACTGGAGGGCCGGCTTACTTATTGGTAGGAAACACATCCGACTCTGACTTCCGGCTAGAATTTCTCTGGGGAGGAATCAAATTAGTGCGGACGCCCTAGCCAGCCTCTCGACTCCGAAAGCCAACTCAAGAACGACTGGCAACATCGTCATCAACACTACCATCTCACGCTTAAACTCAAGCAACCGGATAAAATTCCAAGCGAAGGACCCAAATATGGTCATAGACTATGGTTAGCAGCTGAACGGCCAACGGAAACCATCAGCAATTGGGATGATTGGTCAATGCCAGAAAGCACACGCCTCACGGTAAATATGTTACAACCTCTTCCTCCACGACGACATCTTTCACTTTCAGTACGACGTCCACTCTTTCATCTTCTAGCAGTCCACCAGTCGGTGTTGCTCACTGTAATTATGGACGTTGACAACCCGTTGGATTACTATTGATGAGGTAAGGGTATGCGACAACTTTTCTGGTCACTCGATCTAGAACTCTGATCGCAGCCTCACAGCCCTTTGTCCAATCAGTGACCTCAGGCTTCGTCAGCCAGTGTCTCGGCATTGACTCATGGACTCCTTTTCACAATCACACCAAGGAAACCGATTTCTCCTGGCCATGGTGGATTTCTTTTCTAATCAGGAAGCTCACACTGTCGCTAATGCCATCTAGCCTTAATGGGCCTCTGCCATTGCGTTTTCGCTTTCGATTCCACTCACTCCGGTCAAGGATCAAGCTTTGAGCGCAGGCTTTTCAAGAAACTTTCTGAGACAATGCGCTACCTGAAGACCCGTGCCACCCCTTACGACCAACTCATAGTCTAAATTCTACCGGCTTTACTTCTGCCTTCTTGATATTTGGATGCTAAATCCTAGCCTCTTTTGATACGGAGTTGTTTTCCCGATATCCGAACACCACCAATTGCAAGACAGGAAATATCGCCCAAGAACACCTTGCTTGCAGCCAAGAACAAGAAAAACAATCCTACAACGGCCAGGCATACATGCCCCCTTTCAACCAGAAGATTCAGTTTGACTAGACCAACCCTACCAGACACGCAGAAGTTACTCAAATTTGAGCAACCCCTAAATAAGCTTTTTATTTGTAGCCCAATCACACCGCATCCGGTCTATCTCCAACCAATTTTTCTACCCCTTAATAGTACACGTAAAACTCCTCAAGCCTGGACTCAAAGTGATTCCCCCGCTACCGCCGATCCTATGCTCGTCTTGGATATCTAGGTTAAAAATACTGCAACACCTCCCCACCCTGCACCCCTCACTCGTACCGATAGTACTGCTTCTTCGAACAGCGTGGCACCGTCACGCACGCTGATCACCATGTCAACCAACTGGTAACCACTCGGCTTTTACCCTTGTGGGCCTGCCCAATTCGTAATGTCTTAACTCACTACGAAGTCACCGGCCAACAGGTCTGTTTGTAGTTGCCTTCGCCTCTATACCATATAGTCGTCATTGCAGTCATCTCCCTCACAGCTAATCTATCGCGTGTTAACAGAGTGCCAAAAGACAAAGTTTTATGTTTGTCCCCTATTTCTTCTAGACTAGAGTCCCGCTGCCATGTGAGGCTTTCACTACTACCAACACTTATTCAGCACGTCAGCATATTCACTCTCAAATATTTTTTTATAATCACGCAGTGGTGCATGAAGTTCACTCTGTTTAACAAATTAAATCCTTTTATTCTGATGTGTTTATTATAATTCGACGTAAGTCATTTACGTTTTCTGGTGTTGATTCTCTAACTACACAGAAGGTCAACGTTTGCGCTTACCTCCAATCAGAGCCGGGGTGCTTTTGCATTTGCCTCTGAACGTTACTGAGGGCACATGTGCTACGGTAACTGGGAAGTTCTTAATTTGAACTTTAAAAGTCTTGAACTATACTTTTGAAATTCCTTTTTGAATTGTTAGGCGCTTTTGCGAAGCGGACCGGAAAGTTTCACATTTCAGACTAGCCTAACTTGCACGTCAGTTAGGCTAACTGTGGATTGTTCAGCTAGTTACACTCTGTCGCTATTAGTTATTGTTACATTAAATGTAGGTGCTTGATCTGGTAGAAAATTGTCAATGAAATTTGGATTTAAGAGTGAAACGTAGTGTTCCAAACAAAAATTTTTATGGACCCGATGAGACGACCACTGTCTATTTTGTATGTTTGATTTTGTTATCAATAGAAGTCTTGGATATCCAATCAAGTCTGAAAACACTTGCCGAAGTTGAATGTAGAATGAAGTAAGTTAGCTTATTTTAACTTGTGCCACGATATTTATGGCTTTCAGCAAGCATAGTAATTCAAATTAAGCATAGTTCGTTTCATGGGCCCAAAGTGCTTAACGGCAATATGCTTTAGGAAGATTTCATTTGCCGTTAGGATCAAGATCAAGGAAATTCGAGTGAGTTGGCTGGCTGGTTAGGCCTCACCAGTCCAAGTCAGACTTCTATTTTGCATTTAAAGCAGAATTATACTGGACGTGTGACTTATGAAACCCAGTTCTGAGTCATTCAAACGCTCACGCACCTGTAGAATAATTTAGCCAGACGTCAACGATTTCCTATTTAGCTACACCAAAAATGGCACTGCAAAGTCTAGCCGTGGCTTGCTACGTGAATGAAGAGACTTTTATTTGTGACTTTCCCTAACCTCTCATTCATCCCCTCAGCGATCTTGTTTTCACATTGCACAAGTTACCCCATAAATATGCCCCAGCACTCACTAAGCTGCAACAAAGAATCTAGCGAGTGAAGTGTAACCACAGTGTCCTCCTCACTGTGGTCCCTTTAACTCACCTCACCCCATCTCTAGCCCTGGGGGTGGCTACTAATTGCGTGGTTGTAGGTTGGATCAAAGCCCCATGGTCAGGTCTGGTTGATGCATAGTGGCTTACTAGCAGTACCTTGCAACCATGCTAGGTAACATTCCATAAAAACCCGAGAATGGAGAGAAGACATTCGACGGCGGATACGACCGTTTATTACTGTCACTCCAGCCGAGAGCGTCTTTGAGTGTGGAGGAGTGAGCGGACGACTGACGCGATCACTGACACCCTGCTACAGAGGTTTAGAAAAACACGTGTCTACTTGTGCGGAATATAATGCAAAGAGTCGGAGTGATGCTCATCGTCTCAGACTACTGCGCCCTTGATTAACACAACATTATGCATGCAGAGGGTGTTTCAGCGCACAGGTCTTGAGCGTTGCCAAACCCATGTGTTGATTAAATAAACTTATCGGTTCACTTAATCAAATGATTGCATCTTTCACCTAGTAAAACTCGGACAGGTTTGAGATCAAAGGACGTTTTTGTTCAATACTGCTGACAAATCTAAATTCCTTTACTTAAATATGCCTCATTTCCTAAATGTCAAATTTGAAGGCACTTTTAGATGTGTTTTAAATTGACCGGTACCTCTGGGCAAGGTCACTTTTATGCAAATGCGCGTAAAGTGACAGTTTAACACTTATTTCTCTTAAAAATTAACAAAGCTTTTCGACTAACCTTTAGTTTTACCTCACGTGAAATACCTTTTGTATGGGCTCGCTCTTGCCAAATCTAACTTCAATTTTGCCCGCGATTCAAGCGGATCAAGTACAAGTCCATGCCTCACTACCTTGTGCTCTCGATCCTTGGACCAAAGTAATTTAAATGGGCCCGTGTATGTTTTCTTAACACCAGAACCACACTTGTAAAAAACCGGAAACAAAGTTGGAGGATTCCAGAACTACTTTATACACGTTGGCTCTTCTCACTTAAAAAATGTTGAGTTGCAGACATAAACGGCTCAAAATAAGTACTTAGCAAATGAAGGTGATAAACCTATTATTATGTACATAGTGCGCATCCAACTTAGAGGTCAAGTTGTGGTTCCGGTCGAAGTGACTGCTACTTTACCCACCTACGATTTTCCTTTCACAAACTGGTCACATTTAAAATCTGTCCGAGGCACAAAGTGTCGTTTTGTTAGAGCTCTCAGGGACGCTTCGGAGACTACTCGAACTTGTCTCAATGCATCGGTATTACTTGACTTGATTTCCACACTGAAATCTCCCTTGATTGGTATTTATCGACTTTCAGTTCCTCGATGTTTTACAGTTTGTTTATTTTTTTTTGAGACAATCGTGAAGTTCTCGCTGTGACTAAGTAATTTGGAGCCGATGAGTGGTTAACTTGTGCTCACGAAGGCACACATGGCAATTTGCATTAGTGTTTCACGTAGCACTGAGTCCTTCCTGCACGTGACTCAACATCTGCAAAGCGGCCGCAGATTTCGCATACCCGCCTAATTTAAAAGCCTCTGCATTCTTCATGAAAGTGCTTCCCTATATACCTGGCTCTGACTTAGTTTTTACGGGCTCTGCAGCAATTTAAGTACAATCACACTTCAAATGTGTGAACTTGAAAAAACTAGGGATGTTTTTTTAAAGTAAGTTGAACGTAAACGAAATATTACCGTGGATTTTACTCAAACTCCGTCACCATTACTGCGAAGGTTCCTTGCGTTGGACACTGAGGGACACAGTTATGACAGCTTAGCACTCTGTCATTCGGTGATAACTTCCTCAAATGAGTCAAAATGGACCAATGAGAAACATCTTTTCCTCCTGTACTTTCCTCTGTGCAAGATTTCGCACCATTATTAGAAAGAAAAAAAAAACAAAAAAATGCACCTTTTCTACCGCCAAATTTATCTTTCGGATTTTGCTGAAATGCTATGAAACTAAAGAATGCCTGCAGTTGCAGTTTTAGTGTATTCATGCGGTAACAAATCTAAATTCTTTTCTTCTCTCTTTCTCCCTCTCCAGGATTAGTTGTCATTATTATGCCAGCGTTGATTGCAGCTCGCGCGTGTCTGCCCTCTTCAATGTAATAGCGACTCCTAGATTGTTAAATAGAAACATCAAACTCTGCCGAAAGAAAATGCTAGCACTTGTGAAGTGTAACCAAATACTATTGATAATTAGGCACAAAATCATCCCGAAGCAAAAAGTACTCAAAAACTGACCCAATTATTTCCATGTGTAACGGTAAATTTTCACACCATCTTGTCGTTTTTACTTTCCTTATTATCAAAAATGGCTACTTAAATTGCCATGAGGAACCTTCGAAAAACAATTTTGTCTATCATGCGAGGAGATCTTTTCTGTGAATGGGATTCCAAAGCTCCCTTGATTTACCACATGAAGCAAATTCAAGGTCGGCATCAGGAATCTAGTCCATCGACGATTATAATATCAGCCAACATCAACGCAAGTCAACTCACCAGGTGACATTGATTTCACGAGGGATTGCATTGTGCGCGATCGGTGTTTGAGGCTGCGACGCGATGTATCGAAAATGGGAAAATTGCTTTTCTGGTTATGAAGTTAATTCAATTAAAGTGGAACTCAACTCACCAAATTTATGACCATATGCTGCTAATATTTATAAATATGAGTCTATCTTACATGCGGCAATGCTTACCTGCTTGGTTAATCATTTATAATTGTGAATTTTTTTCCTATCCAAAAGCATATTTCTGAGGGTTCGATGTCAACTAATGTTATTCAGCATCTCGGATTTACATATTGAATTACGAAAATAAATTAAAATGCAACATTAGAACCAAAGTAGATGAATGCGGATTTGGAAACTTTAGCCCATTATTCGCTCACCCCTGCAGATTTGTATCGTGCGCTTTTATCGCCATAAAACGCGTAACAGCTAAGTGTTATTTCCCAGCTCTCGCTTAATCATTCACCGCGATTTATTTGCAGAATTTGCTGACTTGAATATAACAAAGCATTTTCCAAGTTACCATCATTCAAATTTGAGGTAGCATTGACATGTGCCGGGCAAGCGCGGC
The DNA here is from genome assembly GCA_900604375.1 of Mesocestoides corti. NCBI lineage: Eukaryota > Metazoa > Platyhelminthes > Cestoda > Cyclophyllidea > Mesocestoididae > Mesocestoides > Mesocestoides corti. The sequence goes on along the minus strand of UXSR01005192.1, from coordinate 90,364 downwards.
AAATTCGCGTTTTCGCAAAGACACTTAAAGGCATTAGCATTTATCATTAGGCGCTGGACGCCTGTGGAATCCTTCTCACACGCACCCTATCAACTTCGACCTCTTGTGTTTACTGTTTGCATGATGCTCCATGATGCATTTTACATTTCTGGTCTACTAACATAACAGAACTCTCAGCACTTTACTCCGCACTAGCTGAAGCATTCAAGAGGGTGCAGCGGCTCCCTTAGGGCTACCTTACAACCCTGCATCTCGATCGTCAATTGTAATCGACAATCGATGAAATTCGATCAACTCGAGAAAGAGCTTCACTCACGCTCGTTTGATGAAAGTTCACTACAATTCGCCAATTTCTACTTTCTCGCTTCAATATTTTGCATTGTTTCACTGCAAACTTAAAAACTAGGCATTTGAACCTAAGGCCCTTTAAGGGAGTTGTCAATAGACCGGTATGAAACAGGTTAGAGTGCTTGAGCAATACGCACCCAAATATTGAGAACCGTTTTCTGCTAAACAGGCTTTGAAAATATTTAGCTTGTACGCTGAAAATCGCCAAATTCCTTAACATCATAGACAAGTCTTCCGGATATCAAGTGACGACAAATTGTTTTTGAATGCCATTAGTTGATTCCTCGTGGTTATAACAGCTTGTGATGGGATTTCTTTAAATGAAAGTTCTCGGTGTTCTTTTTCCCGGTTTGCCTGATAGATGGTGTCATTTTATCCACTCCAAAGATGCCATAGAGACCTAGATATTAACATGTACAGAGGCCAAAACAAATTTTAACCATTAACTTGAAATTTTGGCGCATACAGAGGTCGAAGTCCAAGCGATCCCGCATCCCAAACGAAGTCGCACCTGCAGTATTTCTTTTAATGTCTTCTAGACAGATCATGACTATTTTGTACACACTTCATTAAGTTACGCATCGGCTTTTGTTTGTGGATTAGGGATGAACGTTAACGGGTTACTCAGATGCCGTTTGATTTACCCTGAAGCAACGTATGTTGTGCCAATGGTAGGAAGTGTGTGCACGGATGGTGCGCAGATCACCATGGTGACCAGCGCTCACTTCCTGGCTGCTCGAGTGGTGGTGTTCAGGCGGTGCGACGAAAGAAAGGGGCAGATGCTCTGCGCAGATTGGTGAATGCACAGGTCACCACTTGAACGCCTCACTGCATGCGCCCACACACACACACACACACACGCACACTCACACACAAATGTGAGTGCTCGCATTCCTGGCCTGTGAAAGACACGGGACACTGCTTTATTGAAATACATTATTGGCAAGGTAACAGAACGTACATTCTATTAGTGCACCCCTTTCAGCTAGTTTTCCCTGTAAAAAATTGAATTTCCTTGTTTCATTCCCAACTGCCCTATTTTGAATCATTCTTGTATTTAAAACGTCTTGACAAAAAATCCCCAGTTTTAACAGCGTCGAGTGAACTTCGGTTCGAGCGTCCCATGAAACATTCAGGCGTTATCAAACGCCACAAAAAGTCTTAATTAGGGGTAATCAAGAGGACTCGGAAGTTCAAAACTGCGTCGATACCACCGAATATAGGTGGTATTACCTTTTAGCTCAATTTCTGTAAAAATGTTTCCATGACTATGCTGGTCAGTGATTTGGTGCCACGTCAGATTACGCTTCTTTAACATAAACCGTGGCTCTGATGTTCAGTTGCTTTTCCTGGTCTATTTATTCGCATTATGTCATATTTCGAAAAATATTACGTTTTATTTTATCTTGTGACTTTATGAATAGTTCCAAATTCCGAGTTCATATTCGGTAAAATCGAACACACTAAAATTATTCACATGTCTAATTGCGGAATTTTGATTGGGATCCGTGAGGTTGGTTTTGTCTTGGTGATTTGGGTGTGTTCGATCTTGCTACCGTGATTTTCAGTAATCCTACAGGATTCTAACTTCAGACAAAATTTTCGAATTTACTAATTTAAAACTGTTTGTCTTTATTTCTGCCGATGCTACCTCATCCTTAACGAAACAACTGATTACCGAACATAAAATTCTGAGAAAAACTGCTAGGATATCGGTGCTTCCTACGTGTCTTTTCTCTTAAATTTTATAGTTGACTTTAAAATGATGCCAGAGTCCTCTCCCCTGGGAAAGTACCGCTTGTGCCCGAATTCGACGGTAAAATTCGCCTTCTTCGTCGGCATCGCCCTGCAAGTGGCAACGCTGTGCCTCGGGATCGCGATGCTCAGTCTGGGCGGGTGGGTGACGGTCACGAAGTCGGCGGCGTCAGTCGCATCTGACAGGTGTGAACCCTTCCCTTGATTCCACAAATCCCATTAATCTTTTACTCCAAGTTTGCTTTACACGCCTATGATGTGCCTTGGTGCGATTTGTTGCAGAAAGTACCTATTACTAGGTTTAAATACGTGGCATATCTCCCATGGTGGACCGTATAAAATAAAAATAGTAAATCCGATGGACAAATACTGCTCCCACTTACCTTGAATTCGAATAATTTTAATTGCTCTTTTGCTTTAGTTACGTTATGCCCAATATTGGGGCCTAGTTAATTAAGAACTTGCTGTTGATCGCGTTCATTCACACTCGTTAATCCGGTCACTCCAGCCTCCGACGCATGGTCCCCCCTTCCGCCAGCCACGCGGATCCCCAACTCCCCCTCATTAGCGTGAACGATTATCCTAGATTATCCTCACACCTAGGTTTCTTTGTCTGCGCATCTATGTTCACACATCTGAGGTACAAATACTTAAGCAAAAACGCAACAAACGACACCAACTTGGCTGAGCTCTGGAGTAAACGGTTGTGTCCACGTCTTCTCCGGTCTTTTTTCTTCATCACGGGTAGCAGAGTGGCATAATCGGGCCAGATCCAACTCATTAGCCCTGGCGTGGTTCAAGGTCACATGATGAAGCCCACAACAAACTATTAGCTATGATCACCTGAAATTATTCACCGATTAGCAGTTCTCGGTCACAAATAAGAACGGGACTAAGGGATTCCCATAAATTCCGATTTTTTGCAATAAAACCAATCCGTTTTGTGAAAATAAGTAGCTCTGATTATGTCCGATACGTTTTTGCAACCTCACGACTCGGCTATCTTAGAGACTCTGAGCCTTGTCAGTACAGTCAGACGTCGTATTTTAAGTCATTTTTTTCTTCATCGTAGTTTCAAATGCACGACACGCTAGCAACATGATCATTTTCGATGTAATTTAGCTTTTGACGCGGCTAATGTGGGTTCATCACGTTTTTTAGCGAGTGGTGATTGGTCCCAAAAAGTGGTGATATCATTGCGTTCATGATGCCCATAGTAAATACTAATTTCCTTAAATTCACTCGGAAACAAATGCCAGGCTTCCAAACGAACTCATTTGGGACACATTTCGTTCCTCTGTGATTACAGAAAACTTTTTTGGTGGCCCAATTGAATAATCACTTTAATTTTAGTCATTATTGACATCAGTTGGTAGGCCAAAAAGTTGGTCATTTTTGGGTGAAAAGTCTTCATAAAAGAATTATGCGATAGGAAGTGGCCTTAAACTAACATCTACAATAGATCTTAGGCGCAATTTAGCATCCAAGTTCTCATAAACAATGCTGAGCTGTAAATACTTCGTTTTTTTGTATTTAAGATTTTCGCTAACTCGGGTTGAAGGACTTCTGCAAGACTGTTATCCAGGAACCAAGCCTGGTGGGTCTCCTTTGTCTTGGGTCTTATGTAAACATGCAAATGTTTTAAATTTTCCCCCTCTTCCATTCAGCTATTTTCGAGCCGCAAACTAGCAGCAGTTGCTACACGAAGGACTTTGGCCAGTACGCAACTTCCGATTCCTCTGCGTTCCAAATAAGTAAGTTAACGACTTGTTGTATGCGACCTGGGCAGAAATGAAATCTAACACGTTTTAATATGAGTACACCAGGACATTTCACAATTCCCGATCTCATGGGTAGAACGTAGCTTAACAATTGAGGACTCCTGGCTATTGAGGGTGTTTGCATATGACGATTCGAGGCAGAGGTTTCAGATGTAAGTGTGTTGAGTTGCCTTTGGCGAAATCCTACCGCCGTTCATGGCCCCTGGTCCTTTTTTGCGTTGCCATAGTGCAGTCGGCATTCATACCCCAGTGCACCACAAGTGCGAAGCGAGGAGGAGAATCATCCTGGACGGAGTCCACTTTCCATCATCGGCAACAAAGTCCACTTCACACAGACCTGCATTTGGTCTCAAGGTCTGCCTCTTTCCAAGGTCTTGATGTGGGACTCACACCCACACCCTGGGCAATTAAAGTTATCGATGGGGCAGCGGCCCACTCAGATACCAAGTGGCCAGAGCAGAATAAAAAGTCGCAAGAAACGAGTGCTCAACCGATTACTGCCCTCGTATAACAGTTGGCTCATGAATGGGGTGTAGGTCGCCTGTGTCCTTGGTGAGGTAACAAACAGCACTTAGTGTTGATACCAGCAATTAGTAGGGTCAGGTGGCTCTGATAGTGAATCCGTGGGGGTGGACCAACAAGGTTCCCGGTCATACGTGAATCGCAATGACGGACGCCAACTTGACCAGATTCACCCCTGTGAATGGATGCCACAAATCTTTTAATCACTCAGGTTAACTGAAAGGCGGGTCATAGTTTGGGGTGCATTTTATACGTGACAATCGATGGAGGTTGTGTTGAAAATGTTTGGGACCCACTAAATGGTTATCCAAGTTCAAGTTATTGGCACAAAGTCGTTGGTCGTCACCGGGAGACTATTAAAACCCATGGCCAGAACCTAGAGATGGTCATTACAGCCTGACATTAAAAGTACAGTTCTTTCTTCTAGTCAGGAATTTTAAAAGGTCGAATAGAAGTATGATACAACAAGGTGGTTGTTAATCACTGAGCGATAATTAAGATTATTGGGGTTAGTGTGCGTCATTTTGAAAAGTCCAAAGGTGAGTTTATACTGACGTGGTTGTTGAGAAATATTAATGTAGAACAACTCTTGAATCTACATCGTATTCATAGTCTTATTAGCGCATTTGAGGTCCGATCCGGCCATAGCCTCATCCATGTTATGTGAAAACATTGTGAGTTCTGGGTAGACGGCCAGGAACCGAGCCTCCTCAAGCACATTTAGCATATCCTGGAGCTCAGTTTCTGGTAATATCACTTGGCCAAAATCTTTTTGGACTTGTCCTCACAGAGATAACAACGGCCGGAGCCGCATTGGTGTCGCTGGGACTGCTTACCTGTCTGCTTGACCTCATAATCGGTCTTCATCTGGCATTCATATGGTGTCGAGCCCCCTATGATTCCTTCTTCATGAGAACGTACCGTCTCTTTGTCGGATTTTGCTCAGCTGTCACGTGTGAGTTTGTTTTCCCACCTGGGCCGAGGTACTACTGCTAAGTATCAGGACCGTTACACCACTAAGGAAGTGTTTTTAAATAACTGCGTTTGATCTCCGTTTCTGTTGCGTTTCATGGTATAAAATAACTGCATGGACTTACTTGGGTTCGACCCATTACCAGATTCAGCAGAGGCAGAATACAGGAGTAGGTGGAACAAATTAATAAATGGCATGAAATGTAAATTCTTGTGGGACAGAATTCGCAAACGCACACGTTAATGCACAAATCCGGCAGAATCTTGGGAACGGTAAAGACTCATATTTTGTGATGACCAGAACTTTTTGTCGTCAAGGTAGCATCACTCAAATTCTTACCTCATTCTCTTACTTACTGAGTAGATATCATTTTCCAAGGCAAAATATTCTCGAGTTATTGTTCCACTGTTTTTCGGTTACCCTAAATGGTAAAGTCAACACTAGAAACTATCAGAAATGTCTGTAGAAATGAGCACAATTTCTAGAACACCCTCTGTGATTAAACCTTCGACAGAAAATTGTGGCGTGTTTCCAAAAGTCAGAATGATACTTATAATAGTTCAAACGCTTTCTCGTTTCCTAGACAGCATTCAACACATATATTTGCTTGAACGTTTCGTCTCTTAATTTTAGCATGCTTGTTTATCGCCACGTTGGTCGTTTTCCATGTTGGACTTCGATTGAGCATCCAGCGTGGACCATGGGTAAGTTATAAATTGCTGCGATGTAAAATAAGCCCTTTAACAAATCGGTCACCAATCAAAATGCAGCTTAAAGTAAGGTCGATTTCAGGACGAGCGAAAAGTGCAAAGTAGTGTTGGGGATTCAGTAATTACATAAACCGGATTGTGCTAATTAAGAAACCAAGACAAGCGTTTGCTAGTAGATCGTCGATCAGGATTTTCGGACCTCACGATAGTTATCAAACATCGCGCTAAGGATCAAAATCAAACCCATAATAATCAGCCTGAAACAAGGTGCAGCAGTCCCAGCCAATGCTATCAGGTACGAATTTTTCGATGATAAAATGAAAGCTGATGCAAAAGGCTTCATTGTAGAACACTTTGGAGCATACATCTATCGACCTCAACAACGGCTACTACGTGGCTTGGGCATGCGTGGCGACCAGTGTTTTGGCCGCGTGGGCTACCGTCTCGTCGACGTGTTTTTGGGCAATGGACTACGTCAACTGCCGCTCCGTCGCAGCCGCCTTCCATCCAACTTGTTCCCATCGAGCATCTGCCCTGTCGATGACCAATGGCATTCGCAGCTCTATTTATAGTTTAAACACCGATGGCGTGGTGAGCCGTGATTTTGTTTGCAAACTTTTTAAACTCTAAAACGAAGCCTCAATTTCGCTCGTGCAAACCTTTCTAATATATCAAACTGCATTAGCACATTTCGAAAACAGATCCTTAGAAGTGGGCATTTCTAAAATCGAGTCTATTGGGCGATTTTGTCAGTGAAACTGAAAGAGTTGCCAGCAAAACGCGTAATTTCTCAATGAAAAGATGAATGTTTGCTTTGTCGGATACCTCTCTCCGTTGGTCTTAAATAACTCTAGCATCCAACATGGTGTTGCTTGCTTTTTTTGCGAATTATAGATGCATGTTTCACAAGAGTATCTGCGCGTTCCTTAAGACAAACAAGTTTCACTTTGAATACCGCAAACAAAATCATGGAATAGTGTATAAGTCAGACATCGATTAAAATGCTTGGTACACACAAACGTCTTCACACTTTGCCCACTTTTAACTGTCAATCGTGTGAAAAGAACTTTATTTTTTTTACACCAATCTCCACATGTGGTGCTTAGCAGTTGTCACTGCTATCGACAGAGGTCAGCTGTTCTGCTTGAGCGTTTTGAGTTGTCGCGCGTAAAACTTCTTTGTAAGATTTGGCTCATTCATTGTGTGATTATTTTCGCATCATTGCAAAGGTTGTTCCCCATTGCTTCAGTTCCTCAAATTTTGCACAAATGTGGGAAAGTCGGCAGTTTGCATTTGATAAGAAGGATGCATATGAAGGGTAAGTAGAAGCCAACGACCCAGAGTTCTAAGAGCGACACCTAGAAGTCACTTTTGTAAGCCTTGATTACAACCAAACAGATTGACATGCACTCTCGAAATGAAAGTTAACCCAGAGATGCAATTTGGAGGGGATATGAGGGAAATCGACCATCTTGATCTCTTCAATTTTCCGATCACCCAAAGCACCGTTCAGTTCAGAAGAAAGAGCATTCACTTGTCCACAAGGATGTACACGCTGGGAGTCTTAACTTTACTTCAAATTGCCTGACTCAAAATGTTCGCTACTGATCGCTGATCTCACCTGAAATAACTGCTGGTTTAGATTATAATGAAAAATTTCACGAAACTCTTGGTTGTTTGCACCAATTCGACACTTTGACTGTGTTAATGTGCCTTTTCCAAGTATGTTATTAAACGATCATTGCATAAATATGCAATGAATCAAAACATGCTTAAACATGTTTGCTTAAAAGGAGAGTATAAACCTCAGCAGCAATGTTCGGAACGTTTGTTTGGATTGTATTTCTGCTCTTTTGCCTAATTGAAAGTGACTTAATGAATTTGAAAACGGTGACTTTATTGTAAACGAATAATTCGCTCTGATCGGCCTTCCAGCACCGATTTGACCATTTCCATTATCCAGTGAATATTATTCCACAGTGTACCTCTAAATGAAGTACTGAGAGACTAAATGCTGACACTATGGCTGCATTCTGTCATTTAAAGCAACTTTGATTTGCCTTGAAATTCCACAGCCAACGCGTCAGCAAAATGAAACTTTCCTGCGTCAAATCACTACCAGCAATGAAGAATTGTTTGTGTTCAACATAACAATAAAAAGCTGGAAGCCTGGAAGTAAAAGAGCCAAAAGTAAGGTAAAGACTAAAATGCGTGTCTGGTGGGACTGCAACGTAAAACCTTTTTTTTAATGTGCATCACTTGGTCACAGAATAAGTGCGTTGAAACACTGTAGGCAACTCGCCTCACCTCAATGTTGAAATTCCAGAAAATATTTGAATTTGGTTGATTAAAATGTCGACATTCACCATGCCTATGCTAGACCATTTGTCACACAACAGATACTGCAAAAACTTAGGGAGGTTAAGTGAAGCATCGCCTACCATCCTCCGTGTTCTCCCTACTCTGTCACATCAGATGTCGAAAGGTGATTAAAAGTAAGACTTTGAGTGCTACCTTATGGAATTTTTGCGAAATTGCACAGCACAGCTCCTACAAAAAATAAATTCAAAAGCTTGTAATTTTTAGGAATCAATACATTACTTTTTGCTACAATTTGATGCATTTAAGTAGATTTCAAATCGATTTCGGTCCATTGAAGCCACTCAACCACTTTCGCTTTCGCCGTTTCCCTAATCCGAACCTCCTTGGCAAAATGCTTTGTTTGCACCCTGCATCATGTGACATTCATCTCTCTCTCTCTCTTGTAGTGGTCCATACAGGACCCCCCAACGCTTCCGCGTTACTACACAAGCACGTTCGGCGATGGAAGCGACATCCGCAATAAGGCTGTCGACGCCTCCACGGGTGAGAACGAGGGGAGCAAAAAGAGAACTGAAAAGTAACCCAAGTGTGGTTGCCACTTTGAAGAGTCTCTGCAGCAACTTGTATTTAACCTGCCATGAGATCCGTAGCTAGCATTCTTTCGTTGACTTGATCGGCAATTCGGTTGATTTAAATTATCTCCATGTGTTATCCTTTTAATTAATAAATGTGATCTACTCTACCTGAAATAGTAGATTGTGGGTTGAAGTCTGCGAATTTAATGCTGCATATCAGAATATTGACAGCTGTGTACTGTGACACACAAGAAATTAAATGCTACTCATTAATCGGATGCTATCTATGCGCCTCTAGCCCACTTTGTAACGAGAATTAAACTGGAAGAATTGCACGAAACGTTCATAAAAAGAAGTCGAGATGCCACAGGCGACGATTCAAGAGCTGTCAGGCAGGCCAACGTTTCCTATATTGCACCGCTTTGCTCTAAGTGGTTTTGATCCCAATATGATTTCCACTGTAATCTTGTATCGATTGCTAAACAGAACTTCCAAGGTGAATCAAACCACAAACCGAATGTTTTCGGCAAGTGTATATTACTGATAATTGTAAGTACGTATTATCTCTTGCAAAGTGAAAATGACAAAAGGGAAATACTGGCCCTTTTAGTGTCACCTACACTTTCTTTCTGAGCAAAATAATGGCGCATTATCAATAAATTCGGCTGATGGCGTCGGAGAATATATGGTCTAGTTTAGGTGAAGTACAGGCTGAGAACGTCTGGCAGAACTTTGTAAATCAACAGCTTAGTATCAAATTAATGAACGCCTTCAACAAAATTCACCATTCAATCACAGACCCGAGGGACATCATATAAAAGGATATGATTTGCCCTTGGTGGAGAGCAGGACTTGTTCTAAAGTTGATTTTCTGGCTTTAGTTTAAAAATATTTACTTAGACGCTATATTTTCTGGAAAATTATAATTTAATTTATCTGAGCTTCCTCATACTGAGCCAAAAAGTGCCAAATGAGATCAAATTACACTTAAGCAAGAACATGTACAAAAAATTCGACAGCGGTGTAGCTAATCTGAGCTTTTTTGAATTGGATTCCATGGGCATGAGAACTGTAATCATTATTATTAATACCTTTTAACTTTTAACCCTCAGTCGCCGAAGCAAATGTCGATGTCGACGTTTGAGCCATTTTAAAAATTAGATTTGAATCATAAAATCTTGTGTGATTTGGGTTCTAAAGTATCAAGCACTTTCTTCCAGTTAGATGCAAAAGTTACCCAACTCATAATTTTTAAAAATAGCGAAAATTATTACCTACGCAACCAAATATCGCAGGCATCTTGCTATGGATTTCTAGACTCAGGATAGTGTATAGAAGTTTGAACTGATGCAGATTCATAGCCGCACTTATTGCTAAAATCCTCTACTATTCAGAGAGAAAAGGCAAAACTTGACGTATTAAACTAATCATAAATGCACTCAGAAGGTTTAATAGGATGTTGCATCATAAAATTTTCTTCTTTACTTGTTTAAACCCTAATTCAAACAATGAAGCAAAAATAAGACACTAGCAATTTCAGCAGTTGCTGTAAATAGTAGGAAATGAAATCAATGCAGATTTATCTGTAGTGTTCGCATCTGACATCTGGCCTTTACACATGATGCGACCAAAGATAGTAGATTCAGTCGTATTTTGGCTGTGTTGAATCGTGTAAAATTCACCATATTTCCAAACCGATTCAATAGTAGATTAGTTATTTACAATTTTGTACAGACCTTTGTAAAATGTACCGACATAGGATTTTTTACATTTTTAATTGAAGATGACATGTAGAATATGGATTAGAAAAAACATTGAAATTCTGCTTAATGAAGTGGTCCTATCCTGTTTGTAAAAAATAATATTTGAATTTGCTGCGGGTATTGAACATTGCTGGAATTATTGTCGATTTTTCTGGTATTGCTTTATTAACACAAAATAATGACATTTCTCAGCACCAGTTGCCAAAGTTTTGGGCTAATAGCCTTTACCTGCTATTGTAGCATTATAAATTGTTAGCTAGTGCTTCAATGATAGTAGTCCGACGTCTTTGACATGTCTATGAATTATGCAGATTATTTTTGTAATTCTGAAATCACTTTAATGTCTTTGAATCAGAGGGCATATTCTATCCTTATTATGTGAGAATTTCATAGGAAATCAAGAGAATGTGAGCAATTTTTTCGCAAATAACATGCAAGCTTAACCGTTTTTAGGATTGGGACTTTTGCAATAAGATGATTGCTTCAAAAACACGATTTCAATTGAAAATGTAGAATTAATTACGCAATTGCGCGAATATCAACTAAATGAGCATCAATAATTTTGAGCATTTTTGTTTAGACGAATCGTAATAATAGAGCGGCTTTCAGACATAAAATTCTCTCGTTGTTTTCTTTGCGTCAATTCACCCTAGTAGTTCTTGGGAGACTGTAGGTTAACGTCTTTTTTATTTACTATCTCAAAAATTTTAAAAATCTCAAATGTTACTATGGCTTTGTGCTTTAATTCATATCCTTATCTCGTATGCCTATTCATTATTCACCTACAAGTTCTCGGCCAGCACTGCATTTTTTTAATCCCCTACCTTTTTTTCTTAATGCCATTGCATACGCAATTGCTTTGGTGTAAGTATGTTTTAAAATCCTTATTATTAAGCTATGTTTTACTTCTTTTTCCATTATCTATCAAAACAAACTGCGTTAATTTTAAAGACAACTGTTAATTGCAGTTATACATGTTGTCAAAGCTCTCATCAACACTCTTTTCATTTCCAATGATTGCTATAGATAGCTGTGTTTCTTAATATCATAGTATTTTTATAAACGCAATTATTTAATTTGCCATTTTGACAACATTTTGATGTCTTTTTTTCTTATTATAATTTTCTACCAAGCAAGCAGACGTCTTAGAATGCCAGAATTTTCCACATTGCAGAATTAGGCAAAAGTAACAGAGAAGACCGTTGTTGAAAAGTTTTTTATCGAGTTTGACTTAGGTCTGAACCTTAACATAAGCTGTCAAAAAATTTTATATTTCCAAAAATTGCGGTAAACTTTGTAACAGACCTTGCGGCTCTCCGCCAAAACTGTTACCATACAGACATGCGTTCTTTGCGAGTGTTCATTCTACAGTATCAAGAGACGATTTTTAATATGCGATCTGGGATTCCTTCTTTTAATCTAGTGGATACTTGTTTATCAATTTGAAAACCCCACAAGCTTCAATCACTTCTGGTCCTCGTTTGCGTCTCCAGTCAATTCCGAGCTTGTGGGTTCGTAAGGCGTTATCGACTGTTTTGAGGGTTATGTCGTCCGGAAACCGAAGCTTTTTTAAGTCTTCGTTTTTTTTCCATAAATTCCTAATCAAGTTGCTTACAGTAATGATGTTATTAACTATGAAAATTCGGACTCTCAACCCCCTCGTTCCACTCTCACTATCCCGCAATAGCTGCTGTGTGTATAGTGCCCGCTAATTTGTCTGGAGGATTGCAAGCTCCATTGTTGAAATCTTTACATCTTGTCTGGCAATGGATGTCATACTGGTTTCAAAGTAACCCAAGTAGTCGTGTTTCTCAACATCTTACTTAGCTTGTAATTTCCATCCGATTGTTGTCGTATGCTACCGTGACCTGTTCTTCGTATTTGATGGAAATCCCGCGTTACTGAGGATGTAACTTACGTAATGTCAATTAAAGAAAAGGGAATAGTCAGAATGCAAATACAACGTTCTGTTCGCAAGGGGTGAAGGAGGCATGTTCTTGATGGGAGCACTTTGCCTCATTCGAAGTACGTACTATTAGAAAACCTGTTGAGTCCTTCATACAACGTCCAGTAGGTTAATCACAGCAGAGCATGACATTTTTTACTCCATGCCTTGGTCGTTGTTGTGACATGGCGATCTACCGATGTAAAAACACTGCGACAAATGTCATTCTCTAGGTTCAGTTGTAGTGTAATTTGACTTATCGGTAAAATTGATTTATTATTGGATGCTTAACTTGTTGTTGTTGTTTTCCACACATTTTACTCTTTAATGACTGACTGGAACCAGCTGCAGCTGCTGCTGCTATATACCCTTTATTATCTTCTCAAATTCCATTCCCGTTCTGAATATTTTAGTGCCCTAGACAATGGAGAAGGCTGTTGGGGATAATTCAGAAAATGGCGCTCCTCTATTGCAAGATTCTTCCCTAAAAACCGCTGAGGAGGTGAGCATGACCCACGAGAAGAAGGATCTTCTTGAAGCAGCGCAGATAGATTCAACAGAAAGTAAACAGGCTCAAGCCGAACCGGCAGGTAATGAAAATCCATTGTTTTCTGTTAAAAGAATCCTGAAATTTTAGGTGGCAACCCCGCGGAGGATGCAAGTAGTGACGCCCCACATGTGGTAAAAGAGGAGTCAGAAGCGAAAAATGCAGCAGAAGGGCCCGGTGGTGACGAGAAAAGCGCCTCTGAGGAGGGCCGACAGCATCGGATGCGAAAACAGGTCCAGCGTTTCTCCGAGACCCTGAGTAAGCGCTATGAGGACGAGCAGGCTGCACGGGAAAAGGCTCATGACGAGGTGGTTGCCCAGTGTGCCAGGGGTAGCGGCACTCCCCTTGGCGACATCCCCCGCATTGAGGCCTCCATCCGCAAGTGGAAGCCCGTTGACCTCAAGACGCTCCACCTAGCCTGTTTTGGTCGCGCCGGTGCTGCCTCCGAGGTTCGGTCAAACTTGCGCAAGTTCTGTGGATTCGCCTTTGACCGGGACTCCGAAGACTTCTCCAAACGCGAACAAGCACTGAGCAAGTAAATTTTGCTGATTGCACAACAGATGCCTTTTTTTTCACTGGTTGAAAAGCACCAGTTGACTTTCGCCACTTCCTCCTTCCCACTTTCAGGAAACCCGTGAAGGAAGTGCAGAATGCCCTGCGACAGCTTAACCTCGAGGTGTCGGGCACCCGGGCACAGGTTGTTGCGCGCTTGCTCGACTTCCTCCTAAAGCCCTCCTCCGACATGGTCAAGTACAAGGGCAAGTGTCCGCCGTCCAAAAGAAAATCCACCTCTGGACGCAGGTCTCTCAAAAAGAATGACAGCAAAAAAAACACCAAGAGTCCGTCAAAACCCAAATCCGGTGCGTCTGGCAGTGAGGAGGTAAGTGTGCTACACACGGAGATGCTCATTATTTGAAAACCATGACTAAGTAATTATCTTAACTTGGTATGGGTTAAAGAGCTGAACATGACTTGACAGATGGGTGTAATTTTTCTGCTGAAATTATTTTTAAAACAGTTCAATCTTGCTTCAAAAAGACTGGCGATTACCATGTAGTTCGTCAATTCCCCTTGGGCCTTGGGCTTGCCGATAAGCTACCGAAAACTGCGACGTTCACGAGCACTCATCGTTCACCTTTGCCTGGGTGTTAACCTGTGAGCTTCAGGTCCCAGTGCCTTAGACCACGTAAGGGTTTGTCGTTCACGTCTAAATCTTCGTTGTTGAGATCTTTCCTTGAATTTTGAACAGTTCTTTGTACTCGCTAGTTCATTCCATTCCTTTGCAGGACAATCAAAGTGGGGGTTCCGAGGAAGCAGACCCATCCGACGCGGAGGCAGAGGACGTGTCCGAGAAGTTGGCATCCTCCGACGACGCCGAATACGTCCCCGGCTCCAATAAGAAGCGGAAATCGTCAGTTCATACCAAATCCCCCCGGAGGAAGCGAAGGAAGGCAGCAGTCGTTGAGAGCAGCGACGAGGAAGGTGACGAGAAGGTGGAAAGCGACGAAGACGAGGAGGACGAAGTCCCGTTGGCAAAAATGCTTCCCCCTGCTCCGGCCTTTCCTAGCGACGACGAGCTCAAGTCGAAAGTCGTAGAGTGGTTAAAAACAGCCAACCTCAACGAAACCTCCATGAAAGCTGTGCGGAGTGCTGTGAGTTGACTCCCATTTTAAGTTGAAGATGGACGCTCTCTTCCTCTATGAACTCGCGCGTCATTGAGTGTTAGCATTGTACCGCAAGTGCGAATCCGTGGTCTTTTTTCAGCTCCTTACAATGTCTAATGCCAAATCCACAGGCCTCCCATTTGACGGAGGATTTCACTTGTCGAAGCCGGCACTTTTGTTTTAATATGACAGCCGCTGTGTGCACTGTTGGGCTAACTCGGCTGCAAGCTCTTGTTGCGTTTGCGTTGAGCCCTCATCCGGTAGAGGTTGCACTGCCGCATCTCCAAACTTTCGAGGCTGCTGTCTGGGATGCGGCCGGGCACTGAGGTCGAAATCGCCACTTCTAAAACGCTTGGGCCAATAGCTAAACGTTTAACAAAAAAAACGTCGGCTCCAAGAACACACCAAATTGATTTCCGGGCTTTAGAAGTCCTTTTTCCTTGTTGGAATTCGCATTAAAAATGCAGTGCTACCAAAACTGTTGTTTATCAGTTGCCATCGCAAACTCTGCTATTGTGAGAGGCTATGTCAATCACGTAAACTTGTCGTTCGGTGTTCTGTAACCTTGCGTCCGTTCCTTTCAAAACCACAAAAAACCCCAAAGCATATTTTTGTTGTGCTAAATATAATTCCAAGGTCGAAGAAGAGATCAGTAAAAAGCAAATTCCACAAACCTAATGATTCAACACTAATGCTTTCCACGTCATTATTTGGTCAAAGTTTCCTCAACTCTGCACCCGCAAATGACACGGATCAGGTTACCTTCTTCTCTGCTCAACTCACTTTAATGGCCCACATTCAAAAAGACGTGCATTTAGAAATGCCCGCTAATGCCCTCACAACGCTCAATTGTTAGCTCAGCCATTTGGCTCAAAAGTCCTCTTACGTATTCCCCCTTTCCTGCTTACCGCCTTTCACACCAGCATCCCTGTGGATCACGCGGGGGCGCTGGTGTGTGAAGGGCGACAGTAGTCTTGAGGCCTCGTAAGGTGAGCTCTTGAATTCTGTTTCCACCAGCTGCACGTTGTGGTTGAATGTTGAGTGGTGATTGTGGTTCTCTCACAATCCGTCTGGTTGGTTGGTGGTTCACAGCGTTCGGTTGTTTGTCCTGCACCTCCTCTCTTTCTTTTCCAATGCGCTCACTCCGATGTGTCGTTGTGCTTTCGTTTTCAGATTTCCGACCAGTACAAGGGTGTTGATCTCTCCTCCAAGAAGCAGTTCATAAATGACGTCATCAAAGAGGTAACTCGTGGGTTTTTGGTTGCTTGTGTGTGGGTTGGGGGCATTGGGGTGTCGATTATCCAAAATTCCACTCTCAGCTGCCAAAAGGCAGTTTAATTGTTGTAGTTGTGCACGTTAATTGCCACAACTAAGTGCCTGATGGCGTCAGTATGTTTGGCGAAGGACACGCAAAAACCACAGCCAGGAAACGTGCTTCTGTGCATTTAGCTGAGGGGGTTAATTTATTTATTGCACGTGTTTCACTTCACTCCCCTGTTCACTATTGACGGAGATAAAGATGGATGGTGGAAAGTCACGCTGACGGGTACAGAACAGGTCGAGAAACTTAACAAAGCCTTTGCTGTGGCCAGTTTTAATTGACCTTGACCACCAGGCCAAGTAACCAATCATTAACCACATCCTGCCTGTGCCCTTAAGTCGGCTGCATTTTGGATTTTTCGTTGATTAGGCGTCACCGCAAACGAGAACTGTTCGTTCTGCTCTGAGTGCATCTAATCTGCGACCTAGGTCGAAGCCCACTTTACCATCTGAACGGTTTTCTTCTTTCTTTTTAGTACCTGTCAACGTCACTATAGTCGGCCCCGATTCCGCATTAACCCCCTCCGCAACAGGGGAAGAGCATCCGCTTTTGCTGTTTTTGTCCGCATTCACCCTCCTATGTGTGTGGTATAAGTGTCTATGAGGGTGTAGCGGGCCGTCCAAGTCGGGCCTTCCACCTTGTACACCGCATTTAAACGCCACTCCACACCCCCCCTACACACCTGTAATGCAGAGTATTGGATTGTACTGATGTTAAATGGCATGCCTAAAATCCTATCAATGTTTGCAAATAAATTGCCTTTTGGGTCTTTTTGTTCCGTGTCTCGACTTCGCCTTGACCTGCACTTCCGCACGCTTCCCGCACTTCTCGCTACTCACAAATTTCAGTAGCATTTTTTATTCGCACAATGTTTTTAAGTGTTTATGTAACTAACTCAAAATAGCACCTGCGATTCACTCCTGTCTTTAGTCCAAGTCAATCACTTTATTGACGCCTTCAAGGGCATTCAAATTGTGCCGTGGGTCTTGTAAACACATGCTCTCGGAATTGAGCCGCCCCTTCAAGCTGCTTGTCGGTATCCAGCAGGCTGGTAAATCCGATACTTGTGAATCTAGCGAACACAGAGCGCCGCGAATGTAATTTTGGTGATTCAGCACGCTCCTATCAATTCTAGTCGTGTCCCCTTTACACTGAGTGGTGGAGAAGGTAGCCGTGCGTCAGCCAATTGTCGAGTCCTCCTAGTGAAGCTCGTTTACCCGTTGTTGGCGATTCATCGGTGCAAGTAGCTTCCGCCGACGGCGTCGTCTGTATTTAGGATAAAAGTTGGCACAGTAGATGCAACATTTGCTGTCAAGGCCGCTATTCATAGATCCCGCAATGTACCTAGTCTAGTTACCAAACCTAGTTCCATATACTTTAATGGAAAAAAGGCATTATCGTGCAGGTAATAAGTGAGCCACGCATTAAGGCGTCTCAGGCACCACTGCCAACGATTTGAATCCAACTTTAATTTGGTGACCTGACGATAGAAGGTGGGGTATTTCGGGAATCGGACAAATCAAGGCATGAAAATTCGTCCACCACTCATGCGTAATACTGTTTTGTTTTGCGTTTTCAGATGCTCTTTCAAAAGCATTAAGAAAGTAACCACAGCATGGTACGTTCAAGCCGTTGCCTGTAGTTCACATTTTTGCTCCCAAACGCACATCGTCTGGGTATTATTTTTTTGTTGACGCTGTTCGTGTTTTGCCTCTAGACGTCCAGCGCGATCCACCCCAATGTGGCCTATCAAACCGTGAATGCAAATGAGAAGCGACAACAGTGCTACCGGACCCTCGTGCTTTCCCCCTGGCTGTACATTTCTCTTGCAGGATTCATTACTGCACTAACCGTTGGTGTCTACCTTTTCTCCCAGTCTAAGCTGACGCCAGTTGACATCGAAAGGCTGGAGGTAGCCAAGTGCCCGGCCTGTTTTGGTCAGTCCGCTTGTCCGGCTTTTTTCCGGGGCGATGTCCGACTGGCCACATTTTACGGCAGTCGGCCAATCCACGTCGCTGACCTTGAGAAGTCTGGAGACCTTATGGCCGTCGACTTGGGTACGTTTCTATGTCATGTGGCTCAGGCCAGTCATCATTCTCGCTCAACTTCCATACGCGCCTTGATGCGAATCTTTCAGGTGCTATGCAGCGAGTAGCGGTGATTCTCTTACTGATTTCTTCATTAACCCACCAATATAATGCCTTCTTCGTTATCCCCTCAACAAGTTCCACACTACTAAGCTTGAGCTGCTGACGTTGGGAACGACCCTTTCTGGTTTGTAGGGGTGTTCGAGAAAAAGCCAGCAGTCCTTCGTCGACTCCACTATCCCGCCAGCTCCGATGATGTGGACGCCGCGGTCTGTCGTCGTCAGCGCACAGACGACCTGCCCAAAGGCGCTCCGCCACCGCGGTGTGTGCCGCGTCTGTCGATTTGGCGCTGGATGCCCACGTCAGGCGCCGGCACCGCAGACCCCATCGACGCTGACCTCATCCGCGGCGCGTCGTCCTTCGCGCACTGCGCCTCACCGCGTTTGTTGGCGCTCATCCAGAAGAGGTAACCTCTTCCACGCTTATGTCATCAAAGTGCTTAGAAGTAGCCAACTTTGCGCTACTTGCTCTCGTTTGACCACGTCGAGGCTTGCTGTTCTCGTGTACAGAGCAGCCTGCAGAATACTCTGTGAAATCATTAATAGTTATAGTGAACCTACTTGATTTTGATCTCGATGCTACTCCACGAGTTGCCCATGGCATGAACCTGTCATTGTGATGAATGCGCGTGTTTTTATCAGGTGTGCTTGGTTTGAATGGTTCAAAGTGGGAGAGTTCGCGAACTAGTGTGGACAGTTAGGAGGTTATGAAATAATTCCGCTTCGAGCAAAACTGCCCAGGCATGCTTCCAGCAGTCACCGCTTAACTTGGGACGTGCGCTCAATTGCCTGGCAATTAGTACATTGGTTTTACGTCTGAATCGCTCTACTGCAGATACAGTCCCTGACCTCGGATATCCACCAATCAGGAATGCATCTGCGTTATCTTTTAGTAACAACCCCGGGACCTTTTTATCTCGACTAACCAAGGTATCAGGTTGGAAACGTTTATTACAAGTTTTGGGGGGAAAAGTACTTGGATGTACCATCACAATCTTCCAATTGTGATGTAATTTAAGGAAATAATGAGAGCAGTTTGTTATGAATCGTGTTTATCCACACCCCTTAATCCGGTCGCTCCATCCTCCGACACAAGGTTCCCCTTTTTGCAGCATGTCGCCAGCCGCGCAGATCCTCAACTCCCCACTCGTTCGCATGAATATTTATCCTGGATTGTCGTTACACATGGGTCTCGATGTTAGCGCATGTATGACTCACACATCCGAGGGATAAATCCACACGCGCAATCCCCACACACGACACAGCGACACCAACGTGGTTAAGCTCTGAAGTAAACGGTTGTGTCCACGTCCTCTCCAGTCTTTTTCTTCATCGCGGGTATCAAGGAAGTGTAATCGTACCAGGGTCAATTCCGTGGCCCCGGCGTGGTTTACTACCACATACTGGGGCCTACAATAAGTTAGTAAGTAGACATGTTGCCATACCAGATTGCCATTTGTCGTTGTCGTTTTGGAATGAAGGAAATGACATGAGGCGCTATTGATTCTTGTGAGATGGAAGTTTAATTTGTGTTGTTGTGGTTCGTGGCATGCTGTCTTGAACCTGAAGAATGACCTATTGGGATGCCTAATATCACTAGTTACCCAACAAAGAAGAAGTCGGTGGAAGGACAAAGTCAACCGTTTATTCGAGAACTTGACGAAGCCGTGGTTTTTTTGTGGGGTGTGTGTGTGTGTATTTATAGCTCGGGTGTGTGAGTCATAACTGCGCTAACATCGCGACCTAGGTGTGAGGTTAATCCAAGATACATATACATATGAATGGAGAGTGGAGTTGAGGGTTTGCGCGGCTGGCGCCATGCTGCGAAAAAGGGGAGCCCTGTGTCGGATGCGAAGCGGTCGGATTAAGAGGTTGAATAAACACGATCCACAACAGTGCCTTTCTGGAAAATTCTCATCGATTTAGTGCAACAACAAAGCAGACCTTTGAAGTCATCGGAAGGTCTTGGTGTGGGATTTCGGGTTTGTCGAGGTGGCCAAATGCTATTGGCCACAGCAGTTCGTGTAAATACCAGCAAATACCGTTTGAGTATTTTGCATTCACTCAAATGTTACCTGCACTTCCAAAATGTTTTCGGTCTTCGATCTCATGTTGTAGCCTTGAGATATGCCTGTAGATGTGCACATGTGGTGCGTGTAAACGAGTCCCCAAACGGGTGTTTGCGTCGTGTGGCCTTGTAGGTACCGCGAGCGCTCGGGCAACCCCCACCTCCCAGCACAGGCTCGATGGCTTCGTTTCGACGAGCTCACCCTCCTCTTCAATCTCGCGATCAACCCGCATGCGGTCATCGCTCGAACCTTCCCCCCAACCGAGGGGTGGCCGTTGCCCGCACAAGTGGGCGCGTGTGGCCGCGCAACCTTGGAGGAGGGACCTCTTATCCCTCTCTCCCATTTTGTCCACGTGAGTGCACTCAATTCCTGGTGTGTACTTAACGTCAATAAGTAGAGTGTGTGTGTATGTGTCACTAAACAGGAATCCGGCGGTGTTGAATGACCGCTAAGCAGACAATCGAATACAGCAGCTTCGTGTGTATCGTGTACAAACCCATTTCTCATAACTACTTCGAAGTTAAAAATGCCTCGATGACCCAACAATGAATGAAATCCACGTGCCGATAACTGTAAGGTGCATGTGCTGATATGAACACAAACACAACTGTTTTCTCCGTGTTAAAGATAAAATTTAAGCACATGTTCAAAAAAGACGTCTTAGGTAGGCTGTTGTGACTTTTCGATTACTCTTTTCATCGTATAAAAAGGCATAAAATCTGTTCCTAAAAATATGTTTGGCCTCAGGCCCAAACAACGTGAGTGCTCATTGCGGCTACCAGGAAACTGGCAAAAATGACAATGATTGTTTTGAGTTGACAAGTTGTAATGAGCTGGGATCCTATCTTTGACACGTGAGGTTGAATCTACAATAACTCATCGGTAGACTATGTTGACTTTCTCATTCATGTCTGCTGTACCCGCAACCTCTGTCAGAGCCTTTTCCGGTTTCTTTTTTTTCACATTTTTGATGCGTAAATTGTTGCTTTGTCCAACTATTTCCCGCTTAGTCTTCATCAGTAGTCATTTGGCCATTCAACTTTAAGTCACCTCTGTTAGAGATTCAACTGTTTGGCATCAACTGGGTGTGTCATTTCGCGTCTCCTGTGTTCCAGTCCGTCCCCTGGAACCCCTAACCATTATTTTATCCCCATTCTCGCTCCACTTCCCGTCGTCCATCGTTGGCCCTGTCCCTCGTGCATTCCAGAAGCCAAACTGGCAGCATCTATTGCCTTCTCCACGTGGCAATTTGTCCCACTTAGCTTTCCATGGGCGTCAGGGTAATAAATCATGGGTTGACTAATCAACGCCACGAGTCTTGGTCCGATAAATTATTTTGTGAGCCGCCGTGTAGAGAATGTGCACACTACCCTTTCCTTAAAACCTCTTTGTCGGCTATTTCGGTCGTGCTAGCATGTCATTCTAGCCAAGTCTTTGTGCAACTTGGTCATGCAGCGCCGAAAGGTGAATGTTTGCGAGGTACTGGTGTAATTCCCTGAGCTTATGGAAGTACCCGAGCGAAACTTTAGGTCCGCTCAACTCGTAGCAAGTTGGAGGCATTCCAATGCAGCGAAACCTTCACGCCAAAAATGTGGCCTCACCAACGCTGTCCTCAATTTGACCGTGTTCCCCTCACCTCACAACACAATCCACAGCTGGCGGTTCTACAACTTTCAAGACCATTGTAGTCCTTTTATGTGTTTTTTTCTGTTTTACCGTTATAGGTCGTCTTGATCATTGAATGTAGTAGGTATTAAGCAGCCTCTGTTGCCCCCCTAAGATGCTCTTGACCTCAGTCTAAGTGAATCTGGCACATGCATGTGTCGAAAAGGAGGCATTTATCGCCACAACCCAACTGCTAAAGATCGCAAAATATGCTGAGAAGACGAAATCTTGTGACCTGTGTACGAATGTTCACTCTCATGCAACTTGACGGGGTTTTGATTGCCTCATGACTCTCCGTCATGAGCCCAGTTGACACTGGTAGTTGATGCACTCAATTTGTGCATTTTAGGCGCCTGTAAACCTGCGACTACAGATCCTTAGAGGCCTATTTCAACTGCCAGATAGACTGGTCTCGAATGGAAGCCTCACGGAAGCCGACAGTGCCGACTTTGCTCTCTATCTCGGTGACTATCGCTGGGACGTCTTCGGCGTCGACGTCCTCACGCACGACGTTCGTGTGATTCAAGCTCGACACCTGCTGGCCGTCGATCTACGCGAGGTGAGGACTTTTTCCTCTCCGCGTTCATCCTCCTAACTTTTCACTACCCCATCCAAATCGCGTGCGGGCGATAAATTCTGCATCACTTAGCACTTAGCACCTCAGTCACTGTCCGTTTGTGTGTGAATTGTAGTTGAAATTAATAGTAATTATCGATTCCTGTAATGCGATGAATAGGCAAAAAAATCATTTTTGCCAGCTAAACATCGGTACATGTGTCAAATGGTAAACTGAAGATTAGCTCTCTTGACCAATAGCACTGGTTTTATAAATATTGAATTGTCCACTTGACGGTAAAGAATACTTCCATTTGCCCCAGTACCCAGTTCCAATAATCTGAGGTGACACCATCTGTTATAGTAAATTCTGATTTGCACGCCGTGACGAATCAGGCATCAAAAAGTCGTTTGATGTAGCCCCGATCCATTCCACTGAAATCCTAAGTCAGTTAGATGCGATTTTTTTTAACCTCTTTTGTCTGTTACACCCGCACACACGTAGACGCGCATGCAGTAGTGCGCTACTCACGATAACTGTGAATATTGACGGCATGGTGCCCGACCATCATCGTCGTAGAGCTGCTTACCAAAGGTTTGCGCCGTTGGGATGCGCGGAGATGGGGCGTCAGAGCTTTAGGGGGGGGGGCGCGGCATGTCGTCCGGGCGTGTCCGACGCGCTGCAGCTGGCGTCACGCGGGTCCGCCCATCGCACACTCCCCGTCTGCCTTCGAATTGCACGTCGTGCCCCCACCAGTGGGGGTGCGGGCAGGATTGGCCAATTGATGGATGCCTTGCGAGCCATTATCCTCTTGGCTGGAGATCCACAAATATTGATAATATATAAATGGCGGCATCAAAAGCCAACGACTACTTCTCTCGGGCCGAAAGATTGTCGAATTTTTTAGTGGGAAAACCTAATTCTACTCCTCTGTCCGTCTAACAGGGCATGAGTGAAGCGTTCATACGTTTTAATTTTCTTACTCCACTCTCCTTTTCCCATAGTCTACACATGACAGTATAATCGATATTAATCCATTAATCCCATTTAGTGCGTCCCCTTTGTCTAATATCCTTTCTCTTCATTCACCTCCCAGCATTAAATGCAAACAATGCAACTCAGGATTGTGGGCGTTGTTATTGTGGAACCTTCCGCTCGTCGGATGTGTCAGGTGCTCATTTACAATTCAGAAAACTTAGACCTGTGTAAACTCGTGAGAACGAAAACTCGACTCCCTTCTCTCCGCAATGTAGACTCATTTGTGACACTCGAGAGCTTGACTGTCATTGTCTAGCCTTAGGTACCACTGCATGAGCTGTTACTACTACGACTACTGAGCTAAGTTCCCGCGCGTGAATCGCCTACTTCCAGGCATGATAAACATGGTGTACCGCAATAAGGGATATGGTCTTCGTATCGATGTTGCTGTAGCGCGATCAAGCTTTCGCCGTCCTAATTTAAGCAATTGTGCTTCAGCCATTGTTTTCTCGGACTTCCCATGCCGCAGTTGTGCGCGATATCGCGTTTCCAGTGGTAATTCGTGCTAGTGGACGATCACATTTGCATGCTGCGGCGCGGTAGTCGTGGTTGCCAATGTGGCGACATTTGCATTTTGTCCTCACACTAACGCGCGCACACTCGCACACACCCAGAGGCGACTTACTCACCCAGATCGGCGCTGACGCCTCACTTAAAGAAAAATAGGATAAATGCGCAGCCTACTTTGTGGCGAGGTTATCCTCAACATCATGCCGAATCGGGCCTCAGTTCCAGCTGGGATAAAGGGCCTCACCAGATAACCCTTCTGATTGTCTAGTGAAAATCTCAATAAAAGCTCAACAAAGTAATCGGCCGAGGCTGGAAACGCCTTCCCACGAGTCATATCTTCTAGGCCTTAATGAAGCCACATTCGGACTAGACATGAATAGCGAAATCAAACTAGTAATCACACTTTTTCTTCCAATGATATTTTTCCATTAATCTGTCGCTAATCATTCTTTCAACCGTATCTAAGACAACGCAACCATTTTGGGCACTTTTCAATCGTGTTTAGTGAGTTTAAGTGAAGTCTTAAGTCAACACCTCTGTTCCATTATCCAATCAGTCGCTCCCTGGATTCCTGGACCTTCTTAGTATCCCAATTACGCTGAAAATTCATTTTGGTAAGAAACACCAGTGTTTTGCCTGGGAGATGGCGAATTGGCTCAAATACTTGCCTATCGGTTAAGGGCGCTTAAAGATTAATTGTAGATTTGCCATTTCCATTTTGCTTTTTTTTCGCATTTTCTAATGCCAGCAATTCTTTGTCTGCGTTCGAAGTAGTTCCAAAACATGGTACACTCAAGAGAGGCCGAATGGCAAATTGTGTGTTGATGGCAGGCGCCACCGCAATATGCAAATGGCCCTGCAGTAAACCACTATTGTTTGTGTGTTCAGACAAGTGGTATGCCAAAAAAAAACTTTTACTGTAAAAAGCGATCCCGTGACCTCAGAGAAGGCACATCCACACGACCGATACCTTGGTTGCTTATATGCCGAGATCTGAAATCGATGTCCACACAGACCCCAATTCCATCTTTGTTCCAGCAAGTGAAGTCGTCTGCACCGTTTGTCGCCAAGGCCGCGGACCCTCAATCGTTGCTAAGTGGAATCTGCGGCAACACCTCCATGAGCGGTGACGTGGGTGAGCCTCTTCAGTGGCCCTGCTTGACGGTGGAACAGGCCGACGCCCTCTGCCGGAGCTCCTCGTCGTCTGACCACAACTACTGGGCTGTTTGTCTGACTGCGCTCTCCAATGCAGGGGAACTACTGCGCGATCTTCCTCCCGACCTTGTCTTCAGCCTTCGTGAGTGCATCAAAGACGCTGAAATGGGCGCCAGGAAGGCTCATATTGAAGCAGCTTTGGAGATCATTGACTTGGAACTTAAAAATTGAAGCAGGTTCCCTTTGTCTAATTGTAATCGCATTTCCCACATTCCTTCAGCTACACTGTGTTCTATTAAATAAATGTTCGTTTCACTCAATTAACTTATAGTTACTCGATTTCACTGTGACTTTCGTTTCCTTTGCTTTAGTAAAATTTCCGAGGAGCTCTGCTCAATTACCCAAAAGTAATAATTGATTGAACCTGTGTCAATAGTCACCAAATCAAGCAGAAAATCGGGAGGTATCGGCATTTTTCTCGACCTTGGCTACCATAAGTCTCAACACGCATACACAGCCAGGTTGCAATATATTATTTTTGTAATATGCTGTCTCACAGTAGCCAGCGCCCTGCAGACACACCATTAGTGTCCAGTACCTGGTCTTGTGACCCTTGTAAGAAGTACAGTTCACACCATACCTCCCGACTATTGCACTTAGAAACGTAGCTGGCCTCAGGTGCAATCAGTGGATGCGTCGAGGTCGGGTGCTGCCTGTGGCCGATTTTCTTGGGCGAATTTTTGTACGTTCGCTTCAGTTTCGTTCGGAAATCAGAAAAACTGCACGGGAATATGAGTGGTCTTAACGTGAATTTACTCTATTTCCGTCTAATATCTATTTCAGAAAGGAAATCGCAATAAAATTACCAACAATTAGATATACCTCTTGGCCTCTTTTCTAACTCAGTGCTATGTTTGCAAAAAAAAACATTTTGTTATGAGCCTGTACGATGTTCGAGAAATAACGTGAATGGTGTCGTGAAATATCCCTTCCGTGCGTGACAGTTTTCGGTGTCTGATTTGTGAAATTGATTACAGATCTATATTTATTACTGTCGCCTTATTAAATTTATACCTTTACTGAGCAGCTCAGTGGTTTCCCTCATAGCATTAGTCTTAGGTGGAATTCACCGGTCCTAGTCATTTGTTTTCGGTTGTACTAAAAGAGTAACATCATTTTAAAATAACCGCAATCGGTTTAATGGATGCCTTAGCAACTAATGGCGATAATTGGTAGTCAGCAGATTCAATCCCAACTTCGTGCACTTTTCCCATCACTTGAAGGTCGTTATTGGCCAAATTGTTGTCCAGTTATGTGTTGACAACATTTCGCAATGTAAAATTGGGGTTTACTAACGAGTTATTCACTTTTAGTGTAGTTTAAACCAGCAACTGTAAACCACTAAAAGAACCTCGGAAATGTCATATATTTTGGCTTATTGTGTTGACAAAGACAAACCGTGGAAGTCACTTTGTTTGTTAGTATTCCTAGACTCCAGATTTTGAAATTCTTCTTAAGGGGAACCGGTGCTTGCACGTCTATTAAAAGACCTTGTCAGACGGTGGCCGAGTACGTAATCCATGTCTTACTCTTACTTTCTCTGTAGATACCTGCACAAACGCTAATAAATTCGATTTAGCCAATACAAACAAAGACCGCACTTTAGTTATCCTTGATTTGAACTAGTTGCATTACCAGTCCGGGCTCTAGCAAGTGTCACCATACCGTGATGCCACAATTGTCTGCTGTCACGCTAATTCTGCGCGTGGAAATCCACTCACTTCGGTTAAGCATAGCTTTGAAGACATCTGGTTAAATGAAATTCCTTTGACAACGACACGTTCACTCTGTGCCTCAAAAGCCATTTTAATTCTGTGGCATCAACATAGTTGACATCATACGCAGTACACCTGCTTGATAGGTTTGCTGCTTTTTTTCCCATCTCTGTAATAGTGAATTATGATGAATGTGTTGATTTCTTCCAGCTAGGTTTAAGCATACACAGCTGCTACCAACACGTATCGCTTGCAAAAGGAGGGCGCGAAGACGACCGACTTTTGTTGCAGTTCGTGTGCGTACTTAAATGGAAGCCTATCCATATTTCGCACTCATTGATGTTCTTTAGGATTTGCAGTCTCTTTTGCTATAAGCATATTTGTGTATGTGCACATTGACTTGCTACTTGACTAAACGTTGTTACTCCACTGTTAACTCCAAGCGTTTAAATCAAACCACCAAACCAGGCGTCTGTGTGTTGGAACGCATCTTGTGGATTTTAACGAATGCAGGCATCGTGATTTATTTGAAAATTCGTAAAAAGGCACCAAACGCCTTTCCCGTCTCTGCCATGTTCATTGTTTCCCTCCTCCACTATGTTTTGAATTGCGTCCGTCAACTTGAATTCTGTTGGGCACATTGTATTTCAGGGGATAAAATAGAGCCGTTGTAATGATTGCTTTCGGTACGATGAAGAGTAAATCTTAGTTAAGACTGTGTTAAGAGGTTCAAAACTGATCTCGTCAAGGTGCAATGCAATGGTGTCAAGACAATTTATCACCCCCACTCGTGTTTTAGACATTAGAATGAGAGCGTGCGACATGCGCAGGGTAGGTAGACTTAATTTTTTTGTGTGAAACTCCTTTGATCATGGCTGTCGCGTCACCTCCCTGCAAGCGACGGACATGAGTGGTTGTTCGTTTCATTTGGGCGAAAGGTAGCATGACGCATCCTCTATGTTTTCAAGATGGGCTGACGTGTATAACGATGATAAATACCTGTAGAGAATAAAGAAATTTGACACTGATACTAAAACAGTGGCAATGATTATGCAAATAGCCTCGGTCCGATGTCGGTTTGGTGTCATTTAGATGCCGTCTTCGCTAAATGAATACCTGACGCATTACAATTCTACTAACTTTAAACATTAAATTTGTTGAGAACGAGTGGAATAATCGAATATATTTAGGTAGATGGACTAATTGACTAGAAAAAGCACCAGATCATGAAACGAATACAAACGTGGATGAGGGAACGGTAAAGAGGGATGAAGCCATTATCGCAAAATGAAAAAAATGTTGAATTTTGACTTCAATGTACTATTAAATCTACCTCAAACTGAATTGTTCTTAGCCAAATTACCAGCTTAGACAAGTACTATTTGGGGATCCTTCAAGTGCGTTTTGGAGAGGTTCGGATTTCCGATATCTGACTCCGAAAGCCATACTTAGTCCCTTCCATTTGTAATTCGTTTTAAGCAGTGTCTCTAACCGATGCACGTGGACTACCCACTTACTCCCAAGTAGATGCCATGACTTCAGACAACGATCGATTTATCAGCCTTGCTATCCCCCCACTTGATCTGATGGTGCTAGTGGTTATCGTTGCAAAATGAAGTTACCGTAATGTTCAACGAAAACATGGCCAATCTCACTAACGCAACCGCAACCTTTTCTGTTTAAGCAAAATGACAGGAATCGCCTTTGTTTCCATTGGCTGATTGGGTGCACATACAAACGCAGGCACGACCAGAGTAAACGTGTTGTGCTCAGTAGTGCACATCACAGCCAGAAGCTATGCGAGCAGCTAGAAAGATTTGGGTGACTTTGGTGACGACCGGTGAGATCTTCGTCCTCGCAGCAATAGCCACCAACCTGACGGCCATTTGCACTCCCAATTGGATGGAGTACAACATCGACAAGTCTGATTTTTACCCAAACAGAGGACTTTTTCAGAACTGCAAGGGTATGCTTTGCCTTTCAAGCACAATCAGTCGATACCTTTTTCCTTAAATTTCGATTTTTATTTTGGCTATTGCATCTATTTTTGGCATCTAAACATTCGTGGGTTGGCCATGGTAGTAGCTAAGCCCTCTATCAGAGTTTGTTGATTCCGTCAAAACACCACCCTACTTGAAACGTAGTCTGCCATGTGGTGATTGGGTGCATGTGTAAGAACCAGTAGTAGTGTTGAAGCAAGGAAAAACCGCCTACTCCATGAAAAACCATCCCACTGGTGAATTCATGCTGTCGCTTCAGCCCGGTTGCAGAAACCAGACCACATTATTCGTAGTGGCCTGGCTGCTCAACCTCTAAATCTGAAACAATGGGCGATTCCGAAATCTCGCGAATGAAAAGTACGTGCTCACTATTGGCTTCATTAATTGTAATTACACTTGCTTACTGAAGATTGCGAGGTGCTCGTTGGGTTCAGCTCGTTTCGGAACCTATGAAGTTTGCTCCTTTGACCTCATCAGAACTCAGCACACGAGAACTTCACGCACTGGGAGGGATTGATCACATAAGCTTCCGCTGATTAAACATACTGGTGCGTTCAACATAATTGGGTTTAATAAGCAGGTTACAGATCTTCACCTTGACTTACATTTGACGTGAGTCAACGTTCAGGGAATTGGCTTCATTGGAAAATTCAAAAATTGATTTTGAAAATCGTATTGCTGTGCGTCATTTCCACTTAGCAATATGCTTCACAAGGGCCGGGTTTGTGCGTGGTCTGCCGGTTTCAGGTTTTTGTGCAATCACTTAATTAAACTACTTGATGGTTCGACAAATTCAATCCACACTCACTTTGCCCAAATGCACTGCGAAATGCACAACATTTTTGAAATACTACTGTTCTTATTTCAAAAAAGTTACTTCAGAGGAACTTTACTCTTTTAATTTGTTGTGTTATTACAAACATTCATCTACGTCATCCTAAAATGATCAACTTTCTTCTGCTTTTCAAGACAGATTCGCGAATACCAGCCTGCTTATTAAAAAGAATATTGAATGTTGAACTACTCATACTTCAAATAAAATTGTTCTCTTTTCACCATACACGTGTGAAATCGTGATCTTATTTTGGTCCACAACGCCAATACCACTATCGTCAACTAGGTCATCTAGTATATTCATTTTAAATGGCTAAATTTGAAGTTACTTAGCAAACGCACATATTTTGGGCCAAAGTAGTTGCTTTTTTGCCAATTCAGCACACTTTCATGCCCTTGAGTTTGAAGGTCGTGGAAAATCATAACAATGGCCCCCTTGTTTAACCAGTGCAAATTCTGTGCAATCCGGTGTAAGTTCAATAGGAGAATTTGATTTAGCTAGTTAAAAGTGCCCAAAGCACTTACTAATTAGAAAGCCGCAGATTTATTGTAAAGTTGTCTGCTATTGTGTAAATGGTGACGAATTGTAGTTGAATATTCTTCTAGATAAGCCTAAATACGGAGATTTGTCAAATAGGCAAAATTTTAACGATAAGTTACCGTAGACTGATTCCGCAAAATGTCATAAGGCAACTGTTTTGGCCTGGGTCCAGGCTGTTTGCTAGCAAACACTGATGTCGCATGTACTGACAGTTGCGTCGATTTCGTTACATTTGGTGTGCGACGCCTTGATGAAGTGCGCTTTGTACACAACCGCAAACAGCCTTTCGAATGCTCATTCGAGCAGATTCCACCCATTTTCACTTAACCATAGTTAATAGTTCGTGGTTTTTTTGGCAGAAACAAACTCTCACAAGTGAAGTTTTAAGTAATGCAATCATATTAAGAGAAAATGGCATTGCTTGCACTTTTATACCGTCAGGCCTTGTGTGTAGCTGGCGATGCGTTGAGCAAATATCCGGCTTCGCAAAAACGACAGTCGTGTCATCATTGCCAATAATTTTTAAGCTCACATCATCACTTTAACTCAATTTGATGGACCGATTTATGAATAAATTTCGCATTAGCTTAATTGCCACGATACATTTTCGCGCATGGTTACTAGGCTAAAAAGAACTCAACTATTTTAAAGTACGTGTCGTAAGAAGGATCTGCCAGAAACCGTGTTTATTATCTTTAGTACACAATGTCACTTTCTACTAATTAGTTCTCCAAGGAGGAAGTTACTTCCTACTGTCATTCCCAAGCCTGTTCATGGTTGCTTACATTTTGTAAATGATGGAAATTTTAGCAACAACTCGGTTCGTGTGCGTCAATTGTGTTAATGAAAAATAAATCTGAGGCCTTTTTTGTGTAAACATATAAGACTGACAATTGTGTACCTGGAACTCTCGGTCAGGCAATTGGCTAGACTTAAGAAGTGCCATCATGCTGTCGAACAATCGTCCACACAGGTTTGGGGGATGCGCATTCGCAGACATCACGAAGCCGTGGGACAATAGTCGTGACATTTCGTACCGTGTTAGTAATTTGGAAATTTAAGGTCAAATTAGAGTATCGCCATTTTAAGATGACCGCCGGAAGATGAAACTGTCCTTCAGTGATGGTTTCTGGGTCCGAGAACCTTCTCTTGTTTTGAAGGAGGCATTCACCTACAACCACCCTCTGCTTAGCTAGATTCGATTGCACCCCAAACGCATGTTATTTCCTTCGCAGTTGCCACTTTAGTCACACATTCATTGAGAAAAGAAAAAATTCTGAAATGATTCCGTGAGCATAAAAAGCAGTCTTGGAAGTTGTCAGGTATGTTTTTTTATGAAAGTTATTTGCTTCCCTAATTCGTAAATTATGTCACAAATATGTATGTGGTGGACAAATCTGCTCAGTCCTCAGTTTAATCCCCATTGAATCAGAGAAGAAAATACTGCTTGTTTGTTTGTTTCAACTAACGAAATGTAAGCATGTTTATTTCCTTGGGATGGTAATTTTTCCGTATGCCCAAAAGTCTTACTGTTAAAGGATTTAATGGCCTCCAGAGTCGTTTTTGAATGTTTGTTATCCGCAAATTAATGCGATGATTTGATTAATTTTTATTTAAATTCTGAGGATTACTGACTAATTAATGTGTGTGTGAAGCCAACCAAGTACACATTTTAGCATCCTCATCAGCTATTCTGCCATTCTGTGTGGTTGAAGTTAATTCGGGTGCATCTGGAGCTTTTTAGATTTCCGCCAATGAAATATCTACGCTTTCATTTTAGGATCACTTAATAGCGAGTGTCTCGAGATCTCGAATCCGCTTCACGCCTCTCTAGAATGTAAGTAGTTGTCGCAATTTAAGCATTTGTCACAGACTTTTGTGCCCAATCCATCGACTCTTTCAAGTCACCAGCAACCAAACCAAAAGTCTCTGTCGCCTCTCACCAATTTACACCAGTTATAAAGGGGAACACTTGTCGTGTGGTGCGCCTTAATGGTTCTTTTATCACAAAAGAAGCAAAGGTATAAAGCCACCGGGACAGAGTTGGCGGTGAGATGTGGCAAACTGCCCTTCCAAAGTCAATATCACGTACAACTGTTTTGCTAGTTAAACCTCACAGGCCTCCAGTTCTGTATTAATGCAATTGAATGATGTGTGAGAACTTTTAATTACGCACAGACTGAAGCATTGTCTGTCCTTTTGAATTAAACTTGATATGGTTAAAAGGAAGTCTCTGTGATCCGCCCAGTGGGTGTGCTCACAGCTTTACGAATTTAGGTTCCGTCATTACCAAGGCCATGGCAACCAACAGTTTAATCATGAGCTAAGCAATAAGGTATGTCAGTGTTGTCAACTGTCGCTGGAATTGAAGCATCTTTGCCATACTTGACAGAAAACATTGTCTTTAAATATATCCCCCAAAATATTATATTTTAAGAACAAAAAATAGTGTTTCAGCTTATATTTTCTGCAGGTCAGCAATAAAATTTGCTCATCTTTGCTCCAACCTTTTTTTCGGTTTTAAGTTAAAAAACCGAAGATTAGTCGCTATGCTAGAATCGGAATTAGTTTTGGTATAACTTGCAAACGCCATCAGTCGACCACAAATGTTGCAAACCTGCCAGATTTGGGTCAGAATTTGACAACCCAACCATCGGTAACAGCCCCTGTAACTTTTCATTTCTAGAGCTAAGATCTGTCCTAAGGTCAATTCTACTGGGGAACGTCGCAGCCACGTCAGCTTAACGAGCGGTTCAAAACTGTTTAGTTTAATTTTCTTCAACACTTACGTAAAAATGGCTTGATTTTAGGCCCATTTTACGTAATTTAATAATCTCGTAAAATGGCATTTATTTGTGTTACAAGGCCTTCCAGATCAAGGCACGTCATGCACCGAAGAACAGCAAAAAAGAACGGAATGGATCAACCGTAAGTGAATTCTCTGGTGCTATGATTTAATGAAAGTAATCCTTTTGGAGTATGCCGATTATTTGCTATCTATCTGCATTTACTGACCAAACTTAACTCTTAATGTGTTGGCAGTCACAATTACATTATTCAAATTGGATTCACATTGGATTTCTAACTTTTACAATTGCAGTCTAATTACTCGCTACTAGCGTTACCCCAAGTTTTGTGCGATCTCTAGACGTTAGTCTCGTTCCTATCTATAAGTTAACCCGCCAACAAAGACGTGCCAGGTGCTGTTAAAAGACCACAGGCATCTCTCTTTATAAAATACTCCGCCGACCTCTCACCCCTCCGTATTTTATTCCTCCCTACTAGAAAATTGGATCATAAATGATAAAAATGAATATTGTGTGTAAATTT
This sequence comes from Mesocestoides corti, assembly GCA_900604375.1. Classification (NCBI taxonomy): domain Eukaryota; kingdom Metazoa; phylum Platyhelminthes; class Cestoda; order Cyclophyllidea; family Mesocestoididae; genus Mesocestoides; species Mesocestoides corti. The sequence continues at coordinate 56,519 of UXSR01005192.1, read as the reverse complement.
CCCTTCAATTTTTTTAGGCATACGAATCGCAGACTGGGCCTTCGAATTAGCAGCCCTGCTCCTTGAAACTGTCACGTCATTTGGTTGCATTTTTTACCTATTGTTGGTACGCTACTGCATTAGCAAGCCAAGTGCCCAGAGCGCCCAAACATGCCTAGCCGTCTCCGGTTACCTCCTTTGGCTGTCAGGTTTGGGCATTCAGTTTTACGTTACCTGCCTTTTGCAATATTTTGAATTTTGTTTTAATACTATATCTTGTTACAAGCAAACATTAACCACACCAGGATTTGGTGTAATTAAGACATTCCATTTTTGCCTTAAACTACTCCTGGATATGAGACCGATAAATATTTACATCTTTTGGACATCCAATCGGTTAATTTTGCACATTTATTTCTTGCGCAATGTTAAACCTAACTAGTACACATTGTTTTCGTGTTTGATTTAGCTATCGCGACCGCACTTGGCATTATATCGTTTGAAGGTAGCCTAACACTCGAGTCAATAACAACAAAAATAAAAATAAACAGCCTGGTTGGAAACCTACAAGAAGTAAGTTCAGCCTACTTTTCCCGCCTATCGGTTTTTGGTGTTCAGTGTTAACAGCAAACATATCCTTGCTTATTCAGGCGGACTGGAATGGACTCACCCAAAATTATGGTCATTCCTCTTACCTGATTTGGTCCAGTGCCGGACTCAGTGTAGTCGCAAGTTGGCTGTGGATAGTGGCCTCATTTGTACAGCCGCCGCCACACATCTCACCCTCAATGGGTGCTTTGACAACTTCATCAACAGTTCCTCTCTATCCACTAGCGCCTAAACAAGCTTCTTAACTCCTGATTAAATTAGTACAAAGGTCGCGTTTTTCAGGACTGAGATTGCATCTTTCCTTCCAACACAATACTCTAAGATTACCCTTTTACATCCCTTTGTTGGTTTGATATACTCATGTATTAGTGTCAACTTTTCAATTCTAAAATAGTTAACGTTTCTCTCTTGATCCTTGCGGCAAAGCCAGACATTTATTCTCTGTTGTTCCTTTCGCGTTTTATGACTATTAACTTGAGAAGTGATTTCTTCATACCAAAATTTACTTTCATATCTTCTACAGTTGAATGCGTTCAAGTATATCCACATGAGTGCTTTTGATTAATTCTATTTAAAAATGGTTTAGAGATTTGCTTTAATGATGTAAGGGATGCTAAATGTGAAGCACCATTGACGCTATCACAATTTTTATTGTTAGAAAATAAAAGGTAATAACATGAAAAGCAACAGGAATTTTCACCCCCGAATACTACTTCTTCGGTTAATTAAACTAATCAACTAGTTGCAAAATCCGTCGAGCTGACCATAGAAAAAGGAAATTGTAGGATTTTAGACGTCTTACTCCTGATATTTTGATAAAGCGGATAAAATGGTAGCCGAGTATCAGTGAATTGTTGTTTTGTTAGCAAGTGGCTTCAGAGCACACGCCTGTTGTTTCAGTAGGCTTGTAAAAGTTAGATTAATTCGGATTGTGAAATCATTATATAAAGCTTTTTCAACCATGACAAAGGCTTTGTGGCTTGATTTTGAGTTCTAAAAACGAGTGCCTAATTTATTGTGAATCGCGTTTATACACACTCCTTAATCCGGTCACTCCACCCTCCGACGCAGGTTTCACCTTTTCGCAGTAACTTGACAGCCGCGCGGATCCTCAAATCCCTCCTAATTCGCACGAAAATTTACCTTGAATTATCCTCACATCTAGGTCTTAATGTTAGATAATCTATGACTCACGCATCTGAGGCATAACTACACATGCGCAAACCCCACACACCACACAACAACATCAACGTGGCTGAGCTCTGAAGTAAACAGTTTTGTCAACATCCTTTCCGAGCTTTTTTCTTCATCGTGAGTATCAGGGAAGCGTAATAAGGGCCAGAATAAATTCTGCGGCTTCGGCGTGGTTCAAGATCACATGCTGGGGCCCACAACAATCGATAACCCCGACGTGATGAAAGATTCTTCAAATCCCACAACAAATTCTTATTCAGTGAGGTCCAAATCAACACTTAAAGTCTTCATTTCTCCGATTCCCAAAAGACTACCAATGAAACCAAGATACTAGCGAGAATTTTAAAATAATTAAGGCATTTAGAATAGCATAATTTCAACATGAATGTTAATATTCTTAAAAATCTAAGGCGCATTAGTTTTTTCCCAAATACGTTTCAAGGACAATCAAGCAATTACTGATCTATAACACAGCAAGCTTGCTCATGGCTTTTAAAGACATGTGTGCGTTGTGGTATTAATGGGTTTCAACGCTGAAAAGGGCTAGTGTTAAAAAATCTATTTATCACATGATTCCAGCATCGAGTTAAATGATTCGAAACTTTTAATTTAACAAAGAGCCAATTTAATACTGGATAGCAATACGATGAGACGCTCCCACAATTTGTGTGACTGATGTCACATTTTTAATTTTAATATGCTTAGGATTGATCTAAATAAATTAAATTTTTTGTGAGTCACACCGTAAAGAATGACATTGGTCCTAACCTATTTAACCCAGACGTCTCCAAAATAAAAGATTTATTTTATTTACGATAATGTTAGTAAACCAAAACCTAGCTGTTGTTACTAGAAAAGGACTTAATGTGAGTTTGCATCTTGTAAATCTTTTTGTTTATAAACATAAGTGCGATGCAGGTCTCCATAGTAATAGCACGATAACTTATCACATGGTTGGGACAGGCAATGAAGTTAAAAATAGTAAAGAGGGAATTAAAAATTCCAAATCTGATACATCTGAACGACAGGGTTACATTATTCGCCCCGATATAAACAATAGATTCAGGCCGTCCAAAGTCCGTGAAATCATGTATGATATTTTAAAACAACAACTGGCTGATGCTAAATATGATTACGAAAAAATACCAGGTTTTTTATCAGTTTGTTTGACATTGATTAGATATGACAAAAAGCCTTTCGGAACTAATCCGTGACGAACTTCGAAATAATTCTGGATATTACAGATACACTTTCCTTGTACAAGTTGTCATTGGAGAACAAAAAGGCCAAGGTGTAAAGGCATCCTGTCGGTGTTATTGGGATAGTGATACTGACGGATATGCTGAAGTTTGCTACTTGACGCCGTCGTTGTTCTGCGTTGCTGTTGCTTTTGGTGTTTATAATTACTGATTTAATATAAATGTCGTACTTCCTTTTCAAAGTATGAAAATTTTCTAAAATCGCTATTTATCACTACAAACTGTGTAGTTGACTCAAAGTTAGTTTTGGTTAGTTGTCGTAGTTGTTGAAGCACTACCAGTTCGTGTCCCAAATTTCCAGACAGCATTAACTGTTTTTGAAATGGTGCATATTTTGTCATGAAAGATGTGACCTAATGCCTTAATTAGTCTTGCGACTAGTTTCGAAAGGCATCCGGTAGGTTCTAGAAGTATTGTGATAATTTACAAGCAATCACATGTACAAATCAAGTTGCTCTTTTCACTGCCGTGGCTACCTAATTGACTCAATGCCATGAATCTCGGGCCACAATGCACTTTCAACCTCGATAAGAAAATCTCACTGGTGACATTTATTAGTAGCAGTGCTCTAAGTTGGGGATTTTATTGTACCAGCTCTCTTTAATATTTTCTTTAGACCAACATTTTACCAACCCCTTAAAGATCATTTATCGTTATCTATATTGAAGGGTCTGTGTTGGGGATGTTTCGTTATTGCTCTGCCTTGCACAATGCAATTATCCAAACCAGTTTTGAAAAGTGTTTGGTTTATGCGAGGGAAATTTGTAGACTGATAAATAAAGCAATATGATTTTTCTAAACATGCTGCTGATTTGAAAGACGTCTCTGTATTGATTAGGATCTTTTTGCATCCAAATGCCTCTTGTAGTTTTGCTTTTAGTTTTAAGGTCTTATTTTCCCTTAAATTCCAGCCATTGAAACGAGCAGGTTTCAACCAGGTGAATTTGTGTTATCAGTGCTAAATCTGGTAGAGTCTAAAAATCACCCAGTTTTTGCTATTAGTCGCAAATTTTGGCTTAGATGGAGCCACAAATTGCAGCTATTTTAGTTATTGAAAGTTCTCCTGTTTTAAACGGATTCAATTTAGCTCAGATTTAATTAACTATCTTCGTCCCAGGTGTCTTTAAAGTAAATGGGGACGATATCTCTGTACCTTTTTAAGCAATATAAATTGAAAAATATTGAAAATTTAGTTACCTAGACAATATGAATATTGTGGCGTAACGATGGATACGCTGCTCATATCTTTCAAATTATCTCATCTTTAAGACATCGGCGACCCGATGACATAGTTAGGGGAGGCTTGATTGAAGGCTTTAAGTGGTGCATTAAGAGGACATTGTCGTTAACCATTTCTGGATTCGGCGAATAGGGTGCTCTAGAGCGGAAGTTGCTCAACTATGTGAAGATCAGGAATTATAACAATATTCACTACTTAGAGTAATCAAGCAGTACATTAAACAAACTCACTGTCAGAACACTTTCCGACACCAGAATGAAAATCTCCACAAGTCGACTCACTTAGTCCTGTTTCGAGAAGCCTTAGAGAACGCCCTGAAGCCCGAGAATCCAGGTTTCGGTAAATCCGCTTTCAACAGTCGCTAATTTTTTCGTAGCAATCCAAGTAAGGGTGTGGTCTATGTTCTCGACGAATCTACGTCGACCAAGGAACCGATGACTACGCTTTAAGTCGGGCGTGGGTAGTCAGACCTTCACAGTTCCCACATGTAATGCCTCTCTTAGTTGTGGGGGACTAACCAAGCACGAGCTCGTGCGCACACAAGCACGCAGCTGTTTGCACACAAGTCATAAGTAAAGGGGGCAGCCGTCTCCCCCTCTTCCTCACTCTCACTCCCCTACCTGTGCACACAGTTCGGTAAGTTATTAATTCATCAACTGGACGCACATCACCGGCACAGCCTAGCAACCAAACAAAAAGCCTGAGTGCGTGGGGTAATAAGGCATTTGGCGGGTGAACTAGACACAGGAGCAACTGTTCTTATACCTGGCGTGAGAAGGCAATAGTGAATGGCCGACCGTTCACAGACATGGCCTCTTCAGACAGATTGGAGACCACATCTGACAATAAACCGGGGCATAAAAGTCCTGTAGCTGGGCGTCCTCCCTTGGATAAGAAATGTCGCTCCCGCTTTGCCGTCTGTGGGATGTGATAAAGAAAACACGATGGATTCAATGAGGCATTTGGTCCTTTCCTTTGAAAGTGTTCTTTAAATTTTGAACATCACAAGTTGGCTTAATCGCCATAAAATAAAAATGGTAACCACGTAAGGAGCAAATCAGTTGATGGATGAAACTTCCTCTGTTTAAAATTGGGATGTGGATTGTAATTTTGGTATGACTATCAAGGTTGAAGTTTTCTCAGAAGAACGATAGTAAGCCTAATCACCTACTATGTTTCGTGATTTCTAGAAGACAGGCAACACCTCCGACTACCCTTATGGAGACATTCGAAGTGCTCAGTTGTCGAGAGGTTTAATGAGGTGACTATGTATATCTCCAACGAATTGTCTTATTTTCCAGCTAATTTGTTATCAATGGAATCACAAGCTGATCTGCCCTAATTACCACCCGCAACCACTATTTCACGAAATGAAACATCCTTGGAAGTGTCACGAATCAATGCCAGGGCTGGGAACTGCACGGGTAAAGGGCGTACTTCAACGCCTGTGAGAAAGGCGACGGCCGCTCGTGGGTGTGTGTGTGTGTGCAATGGCCGAGTGGCCCTACCACCACACGCCTCCCCGCAGATGTATGAGTCCTCCCGGAAATTACTGAGTCCACGCCATCCATCAGCCCCGTTCGCGGTTATGCACTCCAGGGTGAGTGGGTAGGACAAGTTTCACCCGGTGTAAGACCATGAATCAGAAGCGTTAAGCTACTGGATGTTACGATAAGTAACCTTCCCTAATTTTAACCGACGCTTGTATATGGACACCCTGCCACAGAACAGTTCGACCACTGTGTATAGTGGAGTTTACAAATAAATTGCAATCGGAAGCTCAGTAAACTCAGCACAAAGTAATGAAGTAAAGTATAAAGCATAAACGAGGGAATTCACGATATCTCTAAGGGTCACTTAGAATATAATTCAATAAGATGTGACATTAAACAATCAGGTGTCAATCTGGAAGACCAACTTGACACTGACATTCTTGCAATCTTTTCTCGATTGCTTTGACAATCAGTACAATCTGGAACAGCTTTCGAGTCGAGTTTTTGTTCTATCCCTTGGTTACGTTCAAACGCTACTCAATGCTACAGGTTTGTTGATTCCCTTTTTGGTAAGTGAATGTATAAAGGGGAAAAGAATTAAGCCGACTGTTAACAGTAAATATAAGTCGACATTTGCTTTCATAACTCATTTCATTTACTTACACCAGAATTTTACAACTCCATAATGTAGTAAAGACAACATTACTATTGCAGTGGGGTCATTTTTTAACTTTGAGAGGTACATTCGCTCCAAAATCTGCATTTGATTGGAACGCAAATCAGTCGTACACTTATCTGCTACTTTTTCTGCAATTACTTCAAGCTGCACCACGCATAATACATAAACATGATTAAAATTTAGTTTCGGTGGAACGATGGCCATGTGCTTCCTCTCATTTTTTGACTTCGTTAGAATCAGTCTGCCACTGACGCCAACTAAGCTCTGCACGTATGATGGCATCACAGAAGGGGATTGGATGGCTACAAATCGCCCGTGTCCTCGAGAGAGGAGGCCATGGTCTGGAAATGCCACTAACCGTAAGAGGTGGCTGTAATGTGACTGATGAGGTTGTTTACCCTGGCAACGCACTAGAATGGCAGTTCATGCGGAGGATCGAATACATTGATTTCTTGGCCTATTCCCGTTACCAGGAGTCATTTAGAGTCTAGACGACCTGACATAGCCTTCCCATTGCGAATGCACGGCGAGGGGACTTGATGTGGTTCTTTTTTAACTTATTTACGTTGATTTATAAAGTAGCTCTTCACAGAGCTGACCAATGTGTTGCGGCATAAGACCACTCGTGCTACCCAAAGATACGTCGAACCGGAGGAATCCTATGTGAAAAAGGAGGGTAAATCAGTCAAATGATGCGATTCAGAGCCAAAGTCCGAAGGTCAAGCGTGAGTAAAATGCCTTCGTGGTCGTGGCTTGACATCCAAGAGTCACGTGAGTACGTCTCACGAGAGGACACCGGGGTCAGCCATTGCGATGTTGGTCACTGCAGCTGGTAGGAAGGCCTGCCGTGCCTGGTCCAGGTGGTAATTTCTGCTGTTCTCACATCCCACCCGAGAGTGCTCCCATGTTATGAAAAGTGCTGACTTTATGTTACCTGTGCCACTTTGAAGGAGGTGCCGTAAATTACTACACAGGCCCCTATTCCTGGAAAGCAGGGTTCCACATTTTACTCAAGTGGACACGAGTTCCGCCAATTATCCTCGAAATCGACCCTTGCCAGCTGTGCCTGGAGTCAGGCTTCCCCCTCCTAAATGGGGACTGGTGTCGACTTTTGAAAGTGTCATGGAGTCGCCTCGTGTGCGCTGCGACGTGGAGCAGGTGCTGATTCGCAGCTCCCGGAAACTCCATGGGAGGCTTCTCTATGCAAATTACACGGATGCGTCAGACTCGTTCCGGGCGACGTGGTAGCATCGGCGAACCCCCATACAAGAACCAGTCGTGCCGCCGAAATTCACGCCAAAATTACCGAGCCCTAACTATGACTTATGGTTGTTAAAGGAGGCTTCAACTTACTGCAACCAGTGGCGTGCACCGTGTTAATTGAGTACGCAAAATGGCATTTTCTGTTCTCGTAGTTCCACGAATTAAATTTTGGCAACTAATTGCCTAGCCCCGTTGCAGAATACCGCGCTTAGACGGTCTGGTAGAATCATGAAAATTTAGACCTACGATGGATATTGTCATCTACCTACCACCACTACCACTCTGCACGCCATATTTCTTCCCACAGCCTGCGAATAGCTCCCTTTTTAGAGGTTCGACCAAAAGTTCATTTACACACAAAACGGGTGACGAGACATTCTGGCAAAACAGGGAAAGCCTCTCTACCTCTGTGCTTCTTTGATTTACCCTTGGATCACATAGAAAGCCATAAAGGTCCCGATGCAGGTATTAAATCACACCGGAGTTTAGTATCAACGTGAATACAACTCGACAAAGAAATAAAAGAGTAGCCAAAGACAATGGGATAAACCGTTTATTGTGGCGAAAAGAGGGTTGTCAGTTTCATGTGCTAATGTGGCAATACATTTACGGGAATGTCACCTACTACTGAAGTCAGCAAGTTAGAACCTAACAGATGTCAACATGAATCGAAAGCATGTCCCAAGTCTTTGGTGGTTGTAACGTACTAATTATCACCCAATTTACTTCCAAAGCAGCAATAAGGGAAGAATCATCAATACATATTAGGTAGCAGAAGAACATGACGTGACAGGCTATGTTTCGGGTGATTCAACCGTTTTCAGATTGCAACAGTGAGCAGGTGTAGCGCATGCAGCAAAACAGCGGTGGTAGTGCAGACCCGTCACAACCTGCTCGACAGCGGACGATGTCGGTGAGTGGCCGCGTGAAAACAGCGCCGTGGCGCACACCGCCCGTCCGCCCTCCCTCATCCGCTGTCTCCCCCTCACGGGCGAAAATATCTAACGAAAATGGTAGTAGAGAGAAAACATGCCTTGTGTGTTCGCGTTTGCGCGAGCGGGTGTGTCTGTTGTAACACGTCCTGCGATGATGTTGACAGACTCAACCAATAGACTAACTCAGAATCAACAGATGCCGTCCTCTCGGAGCCATGCCGATTGTCGAGTTACATGACTTTACATCTTTTTGTGCATAGACCACCATTCTAAGCACGAATTTATTAAATCAGGGTGAGATGCAGTGATTTCCCAAGCCTGGGGAGTTGTGCGCCTTGAGATCTGTTCGACTGATCCTCGAAGTACAATTCTGTTACCAACTAAAGGATGCACCTTTGAACCCCAACGTATTTCATCGCACCAGTAATTTTTTTTTAAATTAGTGCCACAATAAGATAAGCGAAAGTAGAGAACGCATTTCAATTTTTATACCACAGCTGACAGCACACAGGAATTCTGTGGAGAGTTAGTTGGACGTTTGTCAAATTATTGGGCTGCCCTAATGAGCTATCAGATATGTCGAAGGCCCTGTTCACGACAACCAACTTTTCACCTCTCTCTTCCTCTTTCCAAGAAGAAGAGTGACGTCTAGGGGTTCACGGGTCCATTGGCACTAACTTTATTTGGTTGGCAGTCAATGTTTCAATATAAAGTTTCCATGGCAATTTTTTTCACACCCATTCCACTTAACACGAAGTCTACTGCCAAGCCTATTTTAGAAAGTCCAAGGCCTCGCACATGGCGCGTTTTAGCCTTTTTTTACAGTGAGTGGGTTCGTCTTACAGACACACACCCGTTAATTCAAATTAGGTGTTGCATGTTTGCTTGAAATGTTCGCTGTGAGTGCTGTTCCAAGTGCATTCTGATTACGCCATCTAATTGCACCCATTTCAACCTGTCAACCATCTAATCCTGTTTCTGCAAGCATGTATCTACGTGGGTGTAGGAGTTACCGACTCTCGAATGTAGCTTGAGCTAAAACAACTTGGAGTGACTTTCTTTTATTCTGCTTTCATACCTTAAGAGCTTCGGTACTGGGTTAAGCCATTATTGTAAGATAAATTATTTAAATAAATTGGGCTATCCACATCGCCAAATTAGTTGATAATTTTGTCGATAAGGTCACCCCTAGAGATTGTTATGAGGTCAGGTCAAGTGCCTAATGCACAAATCGTTTTTTAGGCTGTCAACTTGCATGTTGGGCCACTGGGTCAACCTCACCTTTGATTGTTCCTCAGTAATGTTTACTCTTCATGCTAAACATCAATGCACCAGTGGCTTTCCCACCTAAAAGGCGACTTCAAAACTGTCTCGCAGTGGGTCCATCAGGCTTCTTGAGTGAGAAATTTATGTGTGAGTTAAAGTAGCTCGTTGAATTCTATGGAGCAATGACACATGCCATTGTGTCGCCTAATTAAGCGTTTGTAGTCAAATCCCTTTCAACACGTAATGGCTTTTAAACAATAAGACCTGTGAAGCCAGACATTGAAGGTAGTTGTTGATGACTAAACGTCAACACGTTGTGGCAATTTGTACGCTAAACCATCGCAACATTCTTACGGAGACTCGACAGGCTTGAATACAGCTATCAGCGAGTAATTGCTATAGCCGGCTCACAGCTCGTTCCTCTTCTGTCGCTAGGTGGAGGCCCTCGAGACCTCCCTTCGCCCACCCTGTCCACCTCAGTCGGTCGCCATCAGTCTTCTCCATGGCTACCTGCGTCTACTGGTGATTTATGCGATTATCTCTCGCATCAGTGCCAAACCAAATGGCCTAATGCAGTCGAAGCGCGACGGCTAGACGCACAGCGCGACCGAATACTGACTCGGTTACCCAACCATCAAGTTTAATTAGCCTGGTTAATTTTAAATTACTTAGCACCACTTGAAGGCATGGTTGCAACAGCTTCTTGTATGACAATAAATAGGGATTTGGGGTCTGATGCTTCACGTTCTACGTGTTCAAACATAGGAGGGTAGTGGCGTGTTTGAGCTGAACCTGTTGAAACACATTTGGCCAGAATGTCACTGGTCAAAGCAGATTTCAGAAGGGGATTAAACTTAACTGGGTCGACAACGAAGGACTTAAATCAAACCGCCTGGCCACGGTCCCAAAAAAGTGGATGGCAGTTAACTACAATAATCCTTGAAGTAGAAGCTACAAATAACCCCACAAGTTAGACAGAAATTCTATTAACGCTGCGTGATCATGCATAATCGATTCCAGGCAATTTGTCAAGTAATCAGATATGACAATTTTGTTTGGCACCAACTCACTGTCGAAAACACGCTAACACAACTTAACCTAAACTAAATACCACTTCCATTACAGTAAGGAGAATAAGCAATTTTCTATCTGTCGAGACGCCCAATAAATAAACCCTCTTAAACAAAATTGACCTTCACATTTTAATTGTTCCATCCAAGTGGGGCTAGAAGCTGTAGAGGAACCTAGCTCACGTGTAACAATGACCAGAATATGCAAGGTCGTGTGAGGTCGACCAGTGTGCTCAAAGCCTTGGTAGTTTTATTCACGAACTGCATTGTCAGAGAGCTGAAAAATAGCTGGAATAGCTACCCATGATTACGTCTGACCTCATACAGCAGTGATCACGAGGAGCCACATGGAACCGGGTTGGTATCGTCAACTACCACAAAGCAAAAATTCTGAACCACAAATATAAAATGTCGACTTGTTCAGAGTGTGGAGGCCAATGTAGGTTGAGACTCTGATTTAGCCAGTTCTTCGGTGAAGATCTAAGGGTAGTAGGTGTACTTGAGATGAACGCGGATCTCATCAATTTTTTGGCGTTCAAGCAGAATCGGTCACTAGCCGATTGCACAGATTGAAGTAGGCATTTCTGAAAGAACCTCCTTTGTTCGAGTGTAAATTTCGTTGTACCCTAATTCAGATATCTCCTTTTCACTGGACTGATCCCCAGTCGAAAGCGAGTCGAAGGAATCCCGATAGATATTCATGACGAAAACCCTCAGACGGAAGGTAAACTAGTATTCCTAACAAAACAACCGACTACAATGACTACTTTGAGGGAAATCCGAACCATTCGAGACTCCTTAAAAGTCGTAAATCACCATCTCCATGACCAGCCTCTAGGGTCAGAAGGAAAGACCCGTAGTTTACTAGCGGAGAGTTAAGAGTGGGGCTGGGATTAGCTTAGGAAGCAAAGTTTGTGGCCGGAGCCAAAGGATCCCACACCTCAGCCGTATCGAGATGAAACCGTTTTCTTGATGTCATCTCCATTTGGAGTGGTTTGATCAGGCCCGTACAAATTTAACTATTTTCACTCCACTTACTGCTCATGTTCATTAACGGTCTAATACACTTTGAGGGTAAGAATGCGACGATGGAATGTCTGAGTGGAGAAAATTACAGTCTGGATTAAGATGGAACATTTTTCGATCAATGACTGTAAACTCCCACAGGACAAAAACGCACTGCGAGTCGATAAAAGCGTTTTCATTCAGGCGCGTAATTCTGTGGGGTCTTGTCAAAACGCAACGATGGACTCCTCCTTCTTCGACTATTTCAAGCAGATTACTAAGCATCAGAAGTACTTTAGAATTGTCTATTGGAGGGCAGATTGTGAGTTCAGTAAGCTTATTTCCACATTAGATGTCTTGGAGCACATTTCATGGGTAAGTTCCGATGTGCACAAGTGGGAAACTGGCCGTCTTCATGGTCGACTTTACAGACGGCTAGACGTCTGACAAACAGGGTTGTTTGGGCCAGCAGATGGGCGCCTGTAATTGCACGCATCTCCGATGTAAACAATTCACATCATTACCACGCCGGTGTCTGGGCTGTGCCAGCGATGACGGCTGAGTGAAAAGGGGTGGGATTAGAACCACCATTCTCTTCGCGAGGCCTCCGCACAACTTGGCTGGTGATCAGTCAGTGGGCCTTCTACCCGGTTCATTCTTTGTTCCTGCGTGATCGATTTAGTTGTGCCGAATTGCTAACGCCAAAACCGACGTCAAGTTTTAGGCTAAAAGTACAAACACGCTGTAGGGCACTAGCCTAGATTCAGCTGGTCGAAATACACACGCGTCACAGCCTAAACATGCGGTAACTGAGCCCAAGGGGAGGAAAGCCAGAAGTGGCCAGTCTTGGGGAGGAGGGTTCTGGGACAGTCAAGTCGTTGACGCCATGACCCATTGGGAAATTGTTTGGGTTTCCCCACACAATTAGCCACGGCGTGCAACTTAGGGCGACAGTGAACGCTCAGCATCCCCCACCTCACCCCTCCCCTACAGTGATGACTACCATTCTTCTGAGCCGGGATGTGAGGAGGACTGTGACAGTTAAACCATCACAACAGGAGTGTCTAGGCTGTGGGAGTATTACCGGGAGTAGTAACTGGATGAGGTCACGCGGGAGCGTCAAGTTTGTTGGAGGGATGTTGCGTGACCTTAGCTTCATTATTCCGCTGATTAAGGTCAAAACACTGCAGTGGCCGGGAATCACGGGAACAGTGACGGAAAGTCACCCAAGTATTTCTCAAATGCATGGACATAAAGCCGCACAAAACTGTGATTTGCTTGTTGTTACGCTCTCTTTCCTGACTACCATCTTCATTATTTAGTAGCATGTTCGTTGGTCCTTGGAAAGCGTCAAGTCAGCGGTGGGAAAAAAGCCAGCATGTTTCGTTGTGGCCATGTCGCCTCGACATCTCCATTAGCACGATGCTGGTATAAGCCGCTGCATTTATTCGGATGCTTATGGGGATCTGCAGGTCACATGACTGCTCCGTTCTAGGAGCAATTCTGTCATTAGATAAAGATTTATTATCTGGTCAATCTTAGTTATTCGCACGACTAGCGTTGCCTAGCGTGACTTGAATTTCATATCGCCTCTTACATCCGGAAGGTCCCTTTTTAAGATCTCATTGAATATGAATTAATTCGAAATATCAGACAGGGTAAGATTGTGCCTCGAACAGAGACAGCCAGGACCCCGTTTGCATAGGGCCCACCATTAATTAGCAACACTAAGAAGTTGAATTGGAAGGAATCGGTGGTTGTCGCGTAACCTCCCGCCTGCCAATTAGTGAAAACGGTGAAAGCAGTAAAGGATGCCTTGTAATTAGTTGTACGAAATTGGTTAGAATATAAAAATGCAATCCAAGACAACCTTGTTTTGATTGAATTAATTCGCGGGTTTTGGGAAATATCCGAATGTAATGTTTAAGCTTTTGTGTATCACTTTACCATAAAACCAGCCCACTACGAACGGTTTTGTTCGCGAATTTTAGCTTGACTCTGCCCTTTCGACTGTTTCACACTTACCCTTAGTGTGTGCGATGCCGTTTTCGTTTATGTACAGCTCACGTGGCCCTAACCTGCGACGATTCGAAGAGGGCTTTGCTGTGGAGAAAACAAAAAAAACGAAAGGTTTGGATTTGCCAAACGGATTGTTGGCCGTGCCACCGCATTTTATAAAAGTGTTTACAATGCGAATTATATTGTTTTCAGGAACCTAATACAAATTTCTGTGTAAAAGTTTATGTGACGTGTTTTTCCGATCGTTGAGCGACTTAATTCGTCATCCACCTGGTTGGTTATTTCAAGATGCTTGTCAATTTTATAAATCGAGATATGCGAGAAGTGAATAGTGATGCAAAATGCTTGGACGACCCCTAACTGAAAGACCGATGTGAGTACGGTCGAAAATGCTTTCTCAAATGCAAAGACACCGTGTACAAAAGTAAATCGCATCACATCTCTCAATGCACGAGTACATGGAAAAGGCCCATCTCCCATCTGTGCACACTTACAACCAGATAGGTGACAGGAAATGTGACATCACCAATCCCATGGCTACCAAAGCAGGTTACAAGGGGATAATTGTGAACACTGTGATGCGCTTTTATTGCGATCTCTTCACATTTTTTAGGATCTACAACTGCATCCAGTGTGCCTACAATCCCGGACTTTATTTGAAACTGATTTAACTTACATTAAGTATTAATATTACCACATTACGCCAGTTCTTGATCTAAAAATCGCATCTGGTGCTTTTTAAATTGGGGTTCGAATGCGGTTAATGTTGTGAATAATGAAGAACCAGCTGCTTAAAAATATTAGCCTTGTTCTAATTTCAACTCAACCTCGCATTTCCACGACTCCATTCAGAGGATCTCCTGAAGAATAATCCTTTTTAATAGTTGTCCAACCTGGAATCTGTCTGAAGCGTGTTAAACTGTTGATTTGGAGCCTTGATGAAACTTACAATGGTGGCTCATTTAACACTGTATCCCTCTGAAATATTCAGAACACGACGTGAAAGTCAAAAAAGTCTCACCTGAAGAAACTTCCTGTATTCACAAATGTTCACACGTCGACACAAACGGAACTGTGTGACACCATCGGTATTGCTGCAGGACCGCTGAAAAGTTAAACAAAAGTTCTACGTGAGGCAACCCACACCCGTCTGTGCGAACCTTAATTATGGGAGACTAGTGACATCGCCAAATCATCGATACCGAAACATTGACTTTCAGTGATCTCGTTGCTCCCGTGATTTCCACTTTTCACTGGCTAGCTTGG
Source organism: Mesocestoides corti (assembly GCA_900604375.1). Lineage (NCBI taxonomy): Eukaryota > Metazoa > Platyhelminthes > Cestoda > Cyclophyllidea > Mesocestoididae > Mesocestoides > Mesocestoides corti. The sequence goes on along the minus strand of UXSR01005192.1, from coordinate 41,242 downwards.
GTTAAAAGAATGGTAATATTTGGGTTTTTGAATCTAGTAGACCACCACAGCCCAAATGAGCGTGACAGTTTGACAGATCTCCGCCTGACAACGTACGAATTACGAGGAAGCATACAACCGAGGTTACGGTTTATTCCTCCCTCAATTGAGTTGGTGGAGAAAACCCAGCCCCATGCAAGTTGGGTAACTCTTGGGCGGATGCTAGAGTAATTGGATTGAATGAAATGACTGGAACAGGGCGGAGAATGACGCGAATCCACCAGATTTAAGCCCGAACAGTCCACCACCTGCAAACCAGACACATCGCGCCTGTTTACGTCACCATGCGCCTGAGTTTATTGCAGCCTGTGTGGTTAAAAGGGGGGCAAAATACTTGTAATCGACGCAGACGACTTAATTTTTTACTGCTGTGGTGACCGAGGTCTGGTTTATGGCGCGACCTGCCATATGACGTGGCATGACGCGGCCAGGTGGCGATCATAATCGCACGCTACGTGGTGCGGTTTGAAATACAGCTCACTGACGACGGAAGCCCCATTTCGGAGCCTCCAAAAAGATCGATTTCTCGTACTGAGGGTGCAATGTTGCTTCCATCCCAGACTTTTCCGCAGGTGATCCAAGGGGTAACTATTAGTTAAGCATAATTATTTGAGAAATTCAAATACTAAAACCTCATTTTAACTTCGACCCTACCCTTATATCGCTTGTGAAATGCGAAATGGGAACAATAATCCCAATTTCAAATGCAGGTCGGTTCAGGATGTGCAGTAATCCTATGGAATGAAGCCACAACCATTCCACCAGCTGGAGCTAAAAGTTAAGTCTCGCGTTCCAAGCCAGGCGCTCAAAGTCTGACCACCTGGGATAATTTCAGGGCGTGATTTTAACAAAGTTAGGCATTTTTAAGCACCAACTGGAAGTACTTTCTGGGGATTCAATGACCTCAGTTCCAGTGCCTTGTCTCCTATTGGTTCAAAACCCCTGAAAAAATCTGATCTGCGGCATCTCAACGCCTAATAGAAGTGAAATAAAAAACCACTTTAAGTTTAACATTAGATGGGCGTAAAGTATACCAACTTTTTCTGGGTTTCAATTTCCAAGGTGTAGTTTCTTGTGTACTTATGAATCAGTAGAACTCCCATAAGCACAGTTGCATAAAGTTGCGCTACCAAATTCCAGTACTTGGGCTTGTGCATATATGTTACCGACGTTGTAAAGTGATTTTACTCAACGTTTCAGTTGCTGGTACACTATACGCGTTGAACCGCCAGTTATCAGAGTGAAACATCAATTACAAGCTTTTGTATCCACCTGGCATGGTAACAATGAGAACCGCTGTCCTCCATTCCAGACGAGATACCGTCTGGAGTAGGACTTGACGAAAGTACAAACGCGGCACTTATGAGAGCAACTAAAACCTGCAGGAATGGCCTCTTGCTAATCGGTATTACGGCGGTTATGTGGGGCCCGTGAGGTCTCGATTAGGAATAGATATGGAATAGATTCGGATGTTGGCGAATTCTATCGCATTCCAGCCGAGTGACTCCTGGTGTCACCGTCTTGGTAGTTAAATCCTCACGGACTTTTACGAAATACACTGACATGGTTTACTGGATTCAAACACCGCCTCGTTATTGTCTGGTTACTAAATAGTGGGTTAAAAATCATATGCCGCAAGGGTAGCTGGCGTCTCCTCAGTTGTTTTTAGCTTGAGTTAAGGTCACTTTGAAAAGCACCAGTAACCCCCTACCAGGTGTCATAACGTCCATGTAACTGAACCCTCCCCCGCTACCTTGCGTATTCACACACCGCCGCACTTGAGTACATCTGGCCCAATCATTTGCACGCGGAGCCCCATACCTGTCTGTCTTCTAGGCACGCAGTGCGGCGCGCTACTGTATGTCCGTACCACACAGTACGTCTAAGAGTGTTTACGCGGATGCGCGTTACAGACAAAACAGTAGTGTGCCTGCTGATCGCTATCGCGTCGTGCCTCTCGCCAGCATGGGAGAATTTGTAGCTGATGAGGATGGAACGGTGATGGCAGCTCCATCCAGCACCGATTCGCCCCACAGCAGCCCCAGCTCCTCCATAATTCCTCCAGTATCCTCCACCTTCCTTTACAATTCCATGATGTCTGCAACCCACTCTGTGTCCCCACAACCCCCGTGCCTACTCAATGAAGAGGAGGAGCTGGAGGAAGAAGACATGTGCCCCTCCTATCGATCAGGGGAGACCCGAAAGGCGCGGGAATTCATTCCAGAGAGTAAAAAGGATGAAAAGTACTGGGAACGACGTCGGAAGAACAACGAAGCGGCAAAGCGTTCACGGGAAAAGCGACGTCAGAATGACGCTCTAATGGAGCAGGAGATCGCGGAATTGAAGCACCAAAATGAGGCCCTGATGCGGGATAATGCAGCCCTACTAAGGGAGGTTGCCGCGCTGAAAGCGAGGCACAAAGTAGACGCAGCGGATCCGGTAGCACTTGCTCAGCCAACACCACCGCCACCACCACCCTTAGCTCCGACGTTGAACACCCTCGACCTTTTGGCCCTCCAGCGCCTCCTCTCCGCGCTTGCTTCGAACAATGGCACCGGTGTCTTGGATCAAGGCAAAACAAGAGCTGGCGGGGGATTGGATGAAAGCCCCTTGGACCTCAGTGGTGGGAAGCCGTCTCTCCTGCAGCACCAGTGCCTGGTCCAACCGTCCCCACCGAACCCCACACTTCCAGTTGAAGAGATGGAGCAAAGTGAGTTACAATTTGGCCTCTGCCCTGACCACATTGAAATAGCACCTCCCGTGCGTGTGTTCAACTCTGATGACCTTGGTTTACTGCTTAGGTGCACGGTTGAGAGGAAAGCGTATCTCTTATGATTTCATTACAGTCTGCACTGTTGACAATTACGTGAGTTACTTAGGATTGACCTCGCACACTAATAAACTGTCGCGTCATCCTCCATTTGGGCACATCCTATTTGAAAAGCTGAACCCTTGTTTTATGAACTGAGTCGTTTACCAGTGCTACGTTCAGTTAGTAGCATTCACACCGGGCAATAGTGATGCAATATTAGGTCTCCAAGTCGAAACCTTGCGAGAATGCGTTCCCGTTTTAGCCCGATAATTTGCCAAGGGTATTTCACAAGTTGAAATACGTGTCCATATCGGGACTGGTTTAGTCCGTTGTGGGGTCTACTGCACTTCTTCTGATTCACTGCCACCTTGTGAATCAGAAGGCAGACTGATTCACCGGCTACTAGACGTTCTTTATGGTTTGGACTTTGGTTACTACCTACACGCGGAAATATAAGTCTTGTCCAGGATTGTGGAGCCTCCCTCAATGACACGATTAACATCTCCGATAAGTGAGTTGGAACTGCTTATAGGAACATTCTTCCATCGCGAATTCCCTTTATGTATGTAGTTTTAGCCACTTCCATGTTACTAGGCGAGCTGGGGTTTTGTACCTTAGCCGTAGGTATGCAATAACGTGTTCATTTTGCTGGAGAATTGCGTTGGGCCACCTCTGCGTGTCGTCGGTTGTCCCTTAGTTAAATCCACCAGCAATTTGATTCTATCGTCAGGTTTTTGTTTGAAATTGCAAGGCAGAGAGCGTTACATTGACACCAATTATTCTAATTAAAAACCTGCGCCCACCCAACTGCCGTGAGGGCGCTCGTGTACAACTTGGCGACCCCACGACACAGGGCGTGTGGGCTGCTTCAGAAGTAAATTGCTTTCATTCTGCATCTGGCCGCGCCAAATATGCCCCCATGAGTCAACTTAGTCCCCATGCCCTAAGGCCCCCTAACAAGAATCACGAAGCTATCTGCCAATGCCGAAATGCACAAAAATCCCATGGATTCGGCAAGATTTCACTTAGGGAACCAGAAGTGAGCCGGCTTTATTTCCCAGTTCCTAAAGCGGCGCTCGTAAAATTTGTTCTGATCTTTGATGTGGACAAAATCGTCTTTTGCTTTTGCTCACTTCTCTTATGATCCTCGTAAACGAAAATTGTAGTGATAATCTACCTCGTTTGTGGTGGGATTATTTCACACTTGCCGAGTTGTCCGAACAGATATCAGAACTTAGGTAGAGGTTTCCCCATGCTTTACGGGTCTGGTTTGGTAGGCAGGAATGGGACCAAAAGACCCGCTCTAACTCACCTCGAGGCTTGCGCCAGGTTGTTAGTTGGGAATCACTGCTATTTGGAATGTTTACGGAATGCTGTCCCCAACTGCGCAGAATTCACCCCGATGCCCTTCTGAATTCGGGGCTTTGCCGTAACGTCACTTAATACCTCAGAGGCTCATTACCTTCATTTCATTTTTGCCACGCCACAAGTGTTGCGTCTGCCTACTGTGACCACAAATTGGTCCAAACAGCTAAATCAAACCCGTGGAGACTAATTCGATTCACCGAAACCAACATTTAGTGAGGGTTTTTCACCCTTAAATGACTTTGTCTAACCCACCCACACATCACTGTATGACGAACTGGCTGGGGCTCAGGACAACAACCTTGGTGTTGCGTCAGCTAGAAGTGCGTCCCTCTTAAAAGTGCACAACCCGGTGTCTGCTCAGCCATGGCGCCCGCGGACCTGTGGGTCACCGAGGTGATTTCGTCGCACAACTTGAGAAAATCGATAAGCAAGCGCCGGAAGCCGTGCGACTGGAATTGGTGCATTCATGTGTTTTCAAAAAAAGATGGCTGTAGCTCTTCCCACCTAGGAAATAGGGTGTATTAAAAACAATGGCCAAGTCTCTGTGTTACAGTTGACAAAGTGCTGAGGCCCTGCCTCTTGAAGAATCAAACAAACCCTAGAATTTGAGTAGTGAGAGACTGTGCTTTAAAAATCGTGCAGATATCTGATCAATTTCCCTTTTAAAACTGAACATGCAATACCGAGCGCTTGATGGCTGTTTTAAAGTAGTGTAGCAAAGTTGGCTTGAACTTTGTCAGCACTTAATGGCTGTTTTATCTAAAAGTTCATTAGCCCACTTTAGCTACATTGGCCTTTACGGCGCCAATGTCCTTAGAACAAAAGTCTCCTTCCTCATGAAAGAGCTCTCGTTAAGAATACCTGCATGTTTAGAAGACTCAGTGCTTTGGCCAAAGGGCATTGTGAACCATAGAAGAGTTCGAGTCCATGCGTTAACGAATGGGGTCCCAAGGTCATGTTGACCATTCCTCTATACCGCGAGAGGCACATTCTAGTTGGATTTCAGTAAAATTTCCTGCCACTCTCAATGAATGTCAGCGCTGTCTGAAGAAACGAAACCTACACCAGGCGCGCTGGACGCCAGCTTTTCCATTTTGGTAAAATTCAGCGCAGTTACGCACACGCCAGTGTGAAGAACTATCACCATGGAAAGGGCAGCAATTGTCACCTGTTTCTTGAAGGAGTTCCTTTTGCTGGTCGTGAAGTTGCAACCAACCTTGAGCGGCAAATTGTTGTTGTAGTGGATTGAACCTTGAACAAATGCGGTCTAACTCGGGCAATAGAGCAGAAATGCGTGTAGATCGAAGACATGTAAAATTCGTTGAAACGATTTATCCCAGATAAAGTCAGGAAATTCACGTTTATCTCTGAAAGGCAGGTGTCAGGCTTATCCTCACGTTTTTTCGAAGTGCGGGATCCTCTAGTTATGCACGAACAAAGTATACGTTCTTTTACTCGCATCAATTTGAAGGCTTGCCGGTTGCATGTTGGTGTTCCGCTGACCTAAGTCGTGTTCTTTGAAATGCCCCAATTCGGGTGGTCTCTCGTTGTCGAGGTTGGAGTCGCGTAGCTTCCTGAAACTCATCATATGCATCTGGCCTTCGTGGACCTTGGACACTTGTTACCACCCAGTGGATGTCACTACGCGCTGAACCCTTAATGGTCTGTTTTGTTTGAAGTTTCGGCAGATGCTCAAATAAACTGCGTATCAATTAGCCCAAATCAGGTCCATCTTTTTGCCTGCCGACGTCCATTTGTGTCTGTGGTTTTATCGGGGTTACGTAGCCACTTCGCACAGGCTAAAACCTGTATGATCCAGCGGTCTGGCATGGATGGTTTCTGCCACTCCTGCACTGTGGTTTGTTGCGGAGTTGTGGCCCAAAATATATTGCCAAAATCGCATCTCTTAGTCACGTTCGGCTGTTTTACTTCCCTTACCTTTCACCTATTAACCTCCTACAACGTGGGGTAGTTCTAACGAGATCATTTTGGCCTCGAAATCGTTCGTATGTGTGTGTTTGATCTCATCGCAACTCTCACCAATTAGGGCATTCAGCCCATCGTTTTTTTCTTGCTCTTAATTCTTTTCAGTTTTCAGTCATGTGTGGCAATAATAACGGTCGATTGCGTGCAAAGCCATTATTGACCTTTGCTAATTAGCGCTTTATTACAGCTTTAGAAAGCTGGCGGCGGCGATGCTCATGATGATAACCTCTCACGGCCGTTACGTGATGTATTGTTTACCGTGCACTCACGCATCCACACGGAAGTGTAAAGGTGCGCGCGCGTCACCTACATTAGTCACGTAGAGAGAAGGTTTCACCGTATCGGCGGCAAGGGGTGATGGGTAGCGTCGGCCATATTACGGCCACCCGTTCACTTATGCCCGCTCTTACTACACACACGTGTGTTTCAACGAGCGCGCAGAAAAAAAGGGTTACGCGCTTCCCTCCCCCCCCACCACTCACAGGCGATTGGACGAGGCACTCGCAGGCGCGCGTGCAAGATGAGTAATGTCCGCACACGTACGCGTTTGCGTGCTGGTGATTTGTGTGAGAAAGATACGCTATTTCTCTTCATAATTTGGCGTGCTCGAACTGGCAGGCGGCACGCTTTCGAGTCGACCGATTTCGCCATATTGTGGACCATGTTTCGTGGCTGACAGCATAAGTCCTGCAGGCGAGGTTGCCATCCAGACTCATGCACAATTTGGATTCTCAAAGTAGTGTTGATCCCCAATCGAGTTCTCATCTGTGTGTGAGCCGTCTTGTCGAAGCGTGTGTGGGATAGTTTTGCCTCCGTATGGTTAATCGTCTATTCTGGAATCAGTTTGCGGTAGCAGTGAATGATTGTGCATGTCGATTAACCATGTACACAGGCGGAGTTCTTTTCAAGTCTAGTCGAATTTGTTGCCAAACGTAGTGCTTTGGAGTAGTTGCGGAAGAGCCTTCAATGATGTTGTCGCATTGACAACTCGGTGCCCAATAGGCGGCACGCACTGTCCATGGCTTGGATGCACGGGTTCGAGGCATTGGTAGTTAGTTTCTGCTTAAAAATTACTCAAACTGCTGATTACGTTTGAGCCTGTGAGGGGTCTACCAAACCGCCTGCATCTCCGTACTTCCAGTTCGTTCGGATCAGTGTTTCCGTGTCCACGACTCCTCCCACACCAGTTTTAGCCAGCGTGATTAGCTTTGTTAATGGTCGATGTGGTGTATTGGTGACGCGACGGTGTTTGCAGTTGGGGATGAGTCACTAAACGTGGCACAAGAGAAGTTGATATTTCGCAATCCAGACCGTGAATCATGCGTTCTTTTCTCATTCCTAAAATAGGCACCTAACTTCTAGGCCCTTGAGTAAGTGCGGCCTTGTCGTCGAAACATGAAGCTTTGCTGCTGCTTTTGCGGATGGGCTGGGTCAATTTTTTCGCTAAAGCAAATTTAATTGGCCGAGCCACCAGCTGTGCGCCGCTGCCACGACGCTCCTGTGCCTGCTGACCGTCTGAACCCACTATGGGTTCGTATCCCTCAATACCCAGGCCATGCGTGCATCCACACGTCGATGTTGAAAGTTGTCACTGCCACCATTCCACCCCACTCGCCATTTTATAACAAAAAAGTTGTTATACGAAAGTATGCAGCGTCTGGCCGTAGAGTTTGTTCGAGCGCTGACTAGCGTTTCGACAGCCTCACAAGCATGCAAATCACGTGACGTTTTTTGTAGATGCATTAAGACACCTCCGTGGTTGTTTATCTCTTTCAAGACGTGGGTTCCTCCCCCTCACCCAAGCCTAGGGTGCTGGAGGGGCGCCCATTTGGCTACTTTGGCAAACGTGCACGACCAAGTCAAATGTTTACCTGACAGGCTAATTTTGTCCATTGGGCTCCATTCGCAAAGACTCCAAAGCGTGTCGTTTTTCTTTGTAATTTCTTATCCCGTGGGTTACTCACTTGCGGAGTAAAGTCCCAAGAGCGGATCGTAGCCACCGATGATGTGCCCTCCTGCTTGCGTAACGACGAAATTTCCGGGTGAATGCGACTGACACGAGCTGAAGGGGTCTCTCGACGATGCCTCATTCACCAATCGGTGCCACGCGCGAAGCCGACGTCCGCGCCACGTGGGTGTGTGAAGTTACGCAACCGGGTGACCAATCGGTAACATGGCCGAGTTACGCAACGTGTTAACCAATGAAGAGTTAAGCCTGTTGCGCACATAACTGGACCAACCAATCCCAACAGAGACGCTCTTTTCATTACCGCACTAGGAATCACACACTTGTGGCTGGCCCGGTACGCACGTAGCGCGGAGAATCTCCCACCGGCCCCGAACGAGCTCTTTGACCGAAAAGGGCCTATGAGCAGTTACAGACTAATGCAAATCTTGTATTTCATACGCGATTCGCTCAATTTTCTTGTTACCTTACATGCATTCGTTGCGTTATAAGCGATCGCCACTTGATGATAGACCCGTCTGGTTTGACGTCACGCCCAATGCTTGAATACACCCAGCGAATTGGCGTCTGTGATGCAGTCGTGTAAATGTCGACCTACCCTAACACCTTGGCGATGCTTGAGTTTATGAGCGGACGAAGGTCGCTGAACGATTTTCAAAAAAGTTATCACACATAAAAAATAACGGATAATTTACCCACACCACAATGGTTCCCTCCTTTCTTCCCTCGCCTAAAACGCTGACTAACGTAGAAGTGGGGAAAAGCATCTCACAGCGGAGGGAGCAAGAGAACTCTGTGGCACTTCCTCCTCTTCCCCCCCTGTCGCACGGGCGCGCAAGCGCGTGTGAGGATTGTGATGTGTGTGTGTGTGTGTGTGCGTGCAGATGACTAGTCCGTTGCGTGGCCACCAGCCGGTTGTTGTCTAACCTAGTGGGAGGAGGAGGAGGCGGTGGAGGGGTGTAATGTGAGTAATGCCGCCCTATTCACACACATACACGCGTGCGCGTGCGCCTGTATTGCTACCGCCGAACGGGCATGAGTCATTCACGTATAAATTGGGCGGCCCTCCTGGCCCACGTCATGCAGTGACTAATGAAGTGCACCCGCGAGTGGAGCTTCGGGATCCGGACGCGTGTTAGCAGGACGCCAGATTGACGTCTCCGTGCTTGCGTGTGCGCCGTACAGGTGGTCCCACGTGAATGGTCAATGTGTGCCACCTGATTGGTTGTGTGTCGCCCACTTCCCGCCACCGGACAACCTTCTTCCAGGAAGTGTTTCTCGCACACCGGCCAGTCCCTTCCGTGCCTCCTCCACGGTGACGTTTGTTTACGTGTATCAATTTCACCGGTTCCCATGCTTCCAGAAATTATTACCGAAGCAAAGTGACGCGTGTTTCCCACTCCCGCCCCAGCGCGCATGACTCATGTGGGCTACGCGCGTGACGGTAATAGCCGCACAGCTGTCGATGGCAGTAATGCACAGTGGCCGTGTCGCTCCCTTCTCTCCCTCCCCACCCCCGCCACCACCACCACCACTCCGAGTCTTACAAGCTATGACGCGACGGCCACGCAACTTGCGCGTGCGTGCAGTCATCTCCGGAGCAGAGGGGAGCTTTGGGATGCGACTTCTAGGGCCGTTCTAGTTTTTAGCGATTGTGCCTCGTCATGCCACGGCAGCTGCACAAGCACGCGAGCGCCAACACGTACACCCATCTACTCATGCTCGCAGTTGTTGCTCTTTGTTAGATCTCAGTGGAAAAACTAGTGGCCGTGTCGGGTGGGTTCGGACGCTGGCTGCATTGCCAGGCCACGCGGAAGGTCCGGTGTTGATATCGCCATGGCAATGTGGTGCAAGTTAAGACAGGTCGCGTTACGCAGGCGGTGCACGTGGTGCTCACCAAGCAATTCATTTGCTGAGTGCAAATTGCGGTAATGTGGAATCAGGAAGGGATGCTTGTGTTCCCTTCAATCGATTCCTAAAGCCCCTCATCCGTTCTTTTGAATCGCCACTCCTTTCATAACTCCTGTCTTCAGGCCAACGAGTATCCATTTATGTCTGAAATGTAACGCGTGGTTTCTCTAACTCACTCTCCCTGGATTTCCACTCACAGAGGTGGAACACAGGTGTGACTTGACATCTGTGAAGTTCTCGTGGGTGCGACGACCTCTGCCACATAAGTCGTGGGTGGTTGTCAAGGTGGGCAGTTGTACGTTTGTGCCGGTTCAGTGCCTCTAAATCTACACTTCTACCCGTCTTCCAGAACATGACCACATTCCAGATGCGCTTTTTTGGTAAACAAACATTTCAAACGGAATTAGACCATTTAAAAAGAGATCGTGGTAGTTCATATGTCATAGCTTCCGATATCTATGACTGGGCTGCCATTCACGCAACCTAGGGATTTACTAATTAAGCTCTTTTTCATCTTTTAACTTTGTGCTCAAGTTAATTTTGTATTTTTTTGTTAAACGTGTGTAGTCGGAAGGCTCACGGAATTGGCAGTGCTGACCTCGACGTCGCCGCAGACGTGCTTCGATGGTGTTTACACAAGCCGGCAACAGCAGCAGCAGCAGCAGTCGTGTAGCTGGGCTAACACCCCGAAACCCACCACCCCCATCGCCGCCACCGCTGTCTCGCCCGGTTGCAACGGCCTTCAGGCTCTGATCTCCGCTGCGGCCCTCACCGCCTCACCTCTGCTGGCCGACAGTGGCGCATCCGACAGCCGCACAACGGCCTCCTGGGACGCCCATCAGATGTCTCCGTGTCTTCCGCTGGGGCTGCAACCGCCGCCTCAACAGAGCCTCGAGCTTCCAAGCGATCCACCGAAGCGACGATCTGGAGGTATGTCTGAGTCTGAATGTGTGCTCCATCATCCAAATGTCTAAAGGTGGAGCCACAAAAATGAAATGTACTAAATGTTTTACTCAAAACGATTAAGTAACAAGTAATTCGTTGAACATTTCAGTCATTCGAAGTCCGTCGGCCCAATTCAACGACGAGCGGTACAGGGAGCGACGACGAAAAAACAACGAAGCGGTCCGCCGGTGTAGAGAGAACAAGCGGGCGCGGTTATCGATGAGTGACGAAGTGACAGGGCGGTTACAGTCAGACAATATTCTGCTGCGGTCCAAACTCGATGGGCTCAATTCGGAAGTCCGGGCGCTTCGTCACCTCCTCCTTGCTGGCCAGCAATCTCAAGCCCAGGTAAGGTCCCTAGGACTGTCCTACGGAAACCAAGCTGCATGCTATCAGTGCTCTGAGATCCCGTTCCAGGTTGGAACCTTACTCAAAGCAACTTATGTGATCATGGCGACCTAGCAACGATTTTTCTAATAGTTTAACTGATATTCAATTAGTCATGTAGATTGTGACCCCTTTTCCATATCAATTGGTGTGAGAACAGATTTGTCGGAGACACTCTACATTGATCATCTGTAAGGAGAGGTAATTGGAACAGTTAACGTAGATTATTATTCCTATGGTATAATTGTGAAAGATTAGAGTTGAAACGTAGTAAAGCATTTGACCTCCCTACTCTAGCCTGCATCCAGTCCTCGTATGGTTTGATTTTCCCGTTCGATACATAAACGACTTCCCACATCTCCGTTGGCTCGTGTGTGACGTAATTTTGCTATTACTAAGATGTTTAAGTAGACACAAAAATTCATGCCATGGAAGTAACCATCCCGGCATTCCTCGAGACCTGGCAAATAGCATTCTCTGTGTCTGCCCTGTGTTTTACTGGCCTGGTTCGATCACTGAGCGTAATTTCGAATTTGTTTATTCAATGAGCACAGCCTCGCTTCAGGTTTACCGTATATGTTCTGCTTTGGTTAATACATGCATTCTACTCCGAGTTCCATCCTGATTTGGTGAATAAAGATAGCAATGTTTACACGGCACCTTGATTCGCCCAATGTCTTTGCTAGATGGCTGGCTCTCAGTCGCTGAAGGAAAACCCTCCGGAGACACCAAAGGCCCCTCCACAAACAGCCGAGGACACCTGTGCACCCCTGCCAAGTCCTCCTCCCGCGCAGTCCCCCACGAAACCTCTGCCAAAGTATGCGCTCCCGAAGAAAGGCATTCCACGCGTCCCCAGCCACCTTCCACCTCTGAAGCGACGCATCACCCTCCCTCCCACCTTCAACCCCTTGGCCGGAGGCGGCACCACCCTAGTTCCGCTTGAGGGGGGTGCGACTACGACTAACTGATTGACAACGCCCCCGCATTTTTACACTTCAAATTTTCTACACTTTTACAACGGCCACCTGCCAAACTCCTTTTGCTTTTTGTACCATGACGAAGAGCGCCAGCTTTATTGGTTGGTGTGAGTGTGTGTGCGTGCGTGAGTGTGTTCGAGCACGCGCGTCTTCCTGTTAGTTTTCGTAAGCGCTTGTGCGTCCTATTGGTTTCTATGTGCCCATTCATTTTCTACGCCAACTTTTCTCCAACCGAAACCGCGACTAAGTCCTGCATTTATACATTTAACATGCCTAGTGTATTCTCCCGTTTGACGACGGTGTAATTTGGTTTTCGAATTTGAAGCAAATGACGTCCGCCAAGTTTATGAAGTGCAGTTTTTTATTTTCGCGCATACAATGGGAGATCTTAGCCGGTTCGGAAGTCTTATCCATTCGAATTTTAGGGGCCCAGCATGTAAATAACGCCAGTATAAGCAATAGTGGATATGCGCCCTGGAATCAAAGCACAGTAAAAAGAGATCAGTACCTTGAATTACTATTGTGGTTATCCTGAGGGATAAGTATTATGTCAATAAGTAGAACAAATAACAAATGTTAAGCAGTTGATGCCACAACGAGTACAGTCACTAACCCCTACGAAGGACTTTGAATAGTGTCCCAACAAAACCAGTATAGTAAAACAAAGGGTTGTGCGGAAATGGCGCGACAAGCGCTACTCCTGTTTTCTCCTTCAAGCTGTAACGTTGTAACTACCTTGGGAATTTCCCACCACGGTGCTGTAGTCGACAGACCGCCACCTCGCGTGAGTGATGCGTGTACGATGGCCCTACTGCGCTAATGACTCACTCTCTTCTTATTGGCTCCCGTTAGCGGTCGCCTTTTACGTACGCGTACTCATTCACACACAAGACTACTTGGCTTAACGCCAATAAAAGGCCGTGTCCACCGTCGCTTCTCTTCTCCCTCTTCGCGTGTTTTCCAAGTTTTGGATCACTCGGACGACTGACCTGGTAACCAGCGAAGATTGTCTTAGCCTTCTCTTGGGGTCACACTGGGACGGTGACGGACCCGACCTTGCAACCGTCGTTGGTAGATTCTCCGTGCGAGTCCAAAATGTGAGACATTGGGGGGAAACAACCCAGGACCACCTTTGGATCAGGCATAGCAGATTAGGGTTGTTTGCATGTTGGTGGTGATATACTTCAGCGATAAACAGGCTTCTTTTTGGGTGATTTTGTGGGTCGAGCAATCGATAAAAAGGGCAGGTAAGCTGGGGTCGGTACGTGGAGAAAGATAAGGTATTATCTGTTGTGTTTATTACGGGAAAATGAACCACACAAGTTACAAATTATTGAGGTCTGTGAAGGTTACATTGAGACTTACCCACCGCACACATGTGTTTTAGAAGTTCGCTAGCAAACTATGTATTGGTGCTCGGTAATTTTCTGACATATCACGTCGTGTGCTTGAAAGATTTACCACAGGAAATCATAATATTTAAGAAATACATGCAGTGGTAGTCTGGTGATTGATTACAAGACCGTGGTTGAGGTCTGTCGTGATAATAACGAACGTGATAGCATAATTGCCAATCTTTTCCCCACTAGGCTGTGTGCCCAAAGGCGGCGAGTACAGGAGCGGTTTGCCAAATTATGTAATGAACACTTTCGTGAAGCGATTATCGCACAATAAAGGGGGTTCACGTGTTTGGTGTTCGAGGTCCAAGTGTCCAACTGAACTGAGGCGTTTTAAACCCTCCGGAGCGAGTCCTGGCGCAAAGTCTCGGATGTTTAATTACACAGAGGAGTTATTCACATGAACTTAATGTTCTTCGGTTGAGCCTCAACTACGCACGATCGACTTGCCGCAGAATAAAGCTGGATTGTGCCACATGGTGTCCGCGGAGAGGTGCTTGTGGCATCATTTTGCTCATCTTCTAAAGGTTCACAATTTGGCATTTACTTTTTTAGGTGACACAAAGAGCACTAATAAGTCACGTCTCAACGACAATGGGTGTAGTACTTTCACCTTTATCCTCTTGAATACCAGAATCAATGTTGTGATTCGTGTTTATTCAACTCCTTAATCCGATCGTTTCGCCTCCGATACAAGGCTCCCCTTCTCGAAGCATGGCAACAACCGCGCAAATCCTTAACCCCCCTTCATTCACACGTATATGTATCTTGGATTAACCTCACACCTAGATCTCGATGTTAGCGCATCTATGACTCACGAATCCGAGGTATAAATACACACGCGCAAACCCGACACAACGACACCAGTCTGGTTGATCTCTGAAGTAAACGGTTGTCTCGTCCACTCCGGTCTTCTTCTTCATCGCGGGCATCAGGCAATCGTAATCAGGCCAGGGTTAATTCAGTGGCCCCGGCGTGGTTCAGGACCACATGCTGGGGCCCACAACCGAAGAATATTTGCGCTTGAAAATACTTGGGCGAATTTCGATGCCTATGGGCGCTCTGCATGCTTAGTCAGTTGTTCAAACAGGCTAATATTACTCAACTGACTGGTATTTCAAGTAATTTCAAAGTAGAAGGGTAAGTCGGAGAAAGTATGCATGCCAGTCGATTCTCGGCATTCTGGAAGTCTTCAGTAACAAGGTTAGAATGATAATTGGGACCACTATTTAAAGTAGACTTGGTAACAGTTTAATAATTAACTGAAGGCTTGGACTTAATCAGTGGTCAAATTTCAACTGAGATGTCGGCATGCCCACAAAGACTGTACAAGGATAGGCAGTTGATCGGTCTCAAATGTGACATTTTAAATACTATGGACTTCGGGATAAAGCTGTCGGTGAATCTACCATAATTCTCCCCAAATTCGTACCACAAAATGAGGCCCCTATTAGTATGCAGTCTGAAATATTCCGAACAGGAGCAAAATTCTTTGTCTTTTTGCCTTGTTCTCAGCCATCTCATCGCCAATTTCCACTTAGCCTCTCCACTAATAAAATCGTCTGTGTTTCTTTCGCCTGAACGCAGTTTACTTTTCGGAACTGGGGTATTAGAATGATTTTAAAAGATAACTATAGTTCATTCAAATTATCTATGTTATAAATCAATTAAAGTCTACCAGGTTCCTTAAGGTACTACTTATTATTTCAGTTTACCACTTTTTCACAATTTCTAACAAACAATTCAAAATCTGCATCACGACTTTCAGGTGGTAATTTGTTCATGGCTGAACTGAAGAATGGTGAAGTGGACATTGATATTAAATTCGTCAATTAACCTGGTTGTGGATGTGTGTGGTTTCGTGTGAATATCTAACTAATAAAGACCAAGGAAGTGTAAGCGCCGACAAACTGTTAGAGCAAAATCGGACGAATAGGTTGAAACTAGAACGAGTTACAAATTTTAACAGTGTCAAGTCCTGTAAGAAGATTGCTGGTGCTACGATTTCGCTTCCCTAAAAAAATTTTCATTTAAGAGCGACCCATTAATTTAACGTCTCATTTAATCCTTTTTAAATTCTGTTAGACCTTAATTCGGTCTAAATAATATATGTGAGAAAATCAACTTGTTATTAGATTAGAGAAAAGACAACCATCAAGTACCATCCACTAAAGGACAGAAATAATACACTTTGACAAGGAAAAAAGGTTCATAAATAGCAATTCAACTTTACGTCCACATTCAGAAATCAGTGAAAAAAACCTTGATAATCACATAAATGGAATGCGATTCCCCCATTCATTTGTGCTTGTGTTGATGATTTGGTAAAGCAATAAAAGAACGCTGTGTAAAAAATAACCAAAGATCCATAGTAATTTTGAGGAATCGAAGTATAATGAGCAAATTAAATTAAAGTCTAAAACATCCACATCATTAGTTAGTAAATGCTTTATAATGAATAGTAAGACACATAAGCTTATAAATGAAAAGTAGGAACGCTTAGACTAAAAATGATTTTTAAAGATTACACATAATCCATTTATGTACCACGAAGCGTACCTACGACAATTAATTTAATAAAAGCAAAAGTAAAACGAAGTATAGGAATGTTTAAAAAAGCAACTAATTTCATTGGAATCTTCCATTGACCTGTTTTATATCATATAATCTAAAAGTAATGTTTACCACTAAATAAATAATTTCACAAGACGGATTAAATGTCCAAACAGAGTCTGTTACAAAACGAAAATGTCTGAAATAGGTTTAGTTCATAATTTACATAACTAATACGCAAACTACTGGAAACAAATTAGAAATAATTACATAGAAATAAATGCACGATGTTAAACTAATGAAAAAAATTGCAGACATTGATAAAACTGTAAAAGTATTAATGTAAGAAAGCATTTATTGGTCAAGCTAACTTCTTTATAGTGAGCGAAATTATTTTCTAACCAATGAATGTTGTCATGGGAACACACTACCTCTCGTCATTGTTTTAATCAACCTTTTAGTCTTTTAAATGACTGCCAATCTTTAAATATTTGTGGTTTTTACATTAACAATGGCAGGGTATGATACCTCTGCTTTGGCCATAGGCGTCAATGTAGATATCGAAAGAACAGATGGTATGGACTGTCTTCTTTACATATATGTTTCTACGTACTTTATGTTGGTGTTATTCACGGTAACACTTTGATTTTTTGTCTCGTGCAAAATGATTTCCTATTTGAATAACTTTTAATTTATAGTAACTTGATTATAATAAGAATCCCAAGTACTCGATGGTAGAGTGCTTTTGTATGCTATAATGCAATCCGAGATCCTTATATTTAGTTGGTACAAAGAAAATCAAAACTGACATCTGTGTTGCTTTAGTCGTTTGTTTTTTGGTTTAACTAACTTATGTTATTGCATTCTAACAGGCAGTTAAAATTATCCTTACGTTTAGCATATGTGGTGTTTAGCTGGTCCGTTTAGATGATTTTTCAAGCAGTTTTTTCGGTTAGCTGATGTTAAGCAAAGCAAATTCGTTTAGAGAAGTATACACTTAATTTAATGGTAGTGCATGCTTAATGCTTTTGGTGCACTTTGTACGTTTCCTTGTCAACATGCATATTTGATCTGAAATCATAGTCAAAATTAGTAAGTTTAGGATGGTAGTGAAAAGGAACAAGTTTTAATACATCCTAATTCTGCTGTCGATTAAGCGATTGAAGTAGTTAATTGTCATTTATTAGGATCTTTTCACTAATTTCGGATCACGGTCTAAATTCTCCTGAAAGTGTCAGGTGGGCTAACCCACTAATTATCTCGAAGATTAAATTCTGATTTCCATGGTTTAATCTCCAGCATAAACTAACTCCAAAAACAATCGGTGGGGGGAAAAGTCTCTTCTTTCGCCCATTGATAATAAGCCTCGACAACCCAGTCTCCTTATTCGTGTTAAAAAACTAAACCAGGTGATGGTGTTCCAGTACTGAATTTGGTTTAATTTCACTTAGTGAGGGCTTTTTCGCTGCAGTAATTCTTCAAATATAATCAGCCACAGGCTCTAATTGTCGTCAAACATTTTAGTGTTTTTTTTGTCTAAGACCGCACGTAACTCAAAGCAGTTTAAAAGGTAGATGCCATTTTATCAGTTTTTTTCTGAACTGGTGATGAAAGATTCTGCAGCCCATGCCTTGCTGCAATTACAAGAGCATTTACACTTCTTTTTTCGATCGCGATAATTCGTTTAACCGTCGATGTAATTTGGTTTTATCCATAACCACTTAATCAACATCCACCATTGTTTGTAAATCGTGACACCACGTTTACGTGCTGACTCCAATTGTCGCTTTTGATAAGCGGAAAATGATTTTGGACATTTTCATTAAAATTTTACCAATCTGTTAGCTCCCTATATCATAATCAGGTTCTGGCTTTTTGGTGACCCATAATTACCTTCAATTCCTTAACCACATTTACGTTTATGTCACCGAGACACTTTCATTTTCATTGCTGAAATACTTAACATCGTGACCCATGGGGTTGTGAAATATATTTGCTTTTGCTGATAAATTCATTTAAACATGGGCCCTAGTTTTTTTTGACTATACTCTTTAGTTCTATACAGTTTCAAGTTTTCATGCAGCAACACTGAGCCATCGCACTATTTCTTATTTACATGTTTTCCTTGTTGCATCAGGTCGGATTCACTCGGCAATAATCAGTGGAGTGAACCAAGAGCGCAAAGCAGTAACCGTTGAATGGTATGAACGTGGAGAGGCCAAAGGAAAAGAGGTACCGAAATGCTACCTTTTCTTACTTATGGGGTTGTTTGTCATAAAATTTGTGTTTAGCTCTAGTCGCCCGTTCAGTGTTCACTACAGAGGCGATCATATTAACTTCCATAAAGAGCTAGAGGCAAGAATAGTAAGAAGTACTGGAAACTTCGGTAATGGGGATTTTTGAAATAATGGCACTGAAGAAAACATGTCTGAATCATGCACCAACGCCCCCGCCATGTGTCACTAAGTGCACATTTTGCTAGTTGACGACCTTTACAGCAATACGTCATAGAGATTAGAAAACCATCTTCCCTCCGTAATTTATTGACACTTTTATGCATGCCTCACGTTGAAACAGGCGATAACTTCGTAACTGGTCACCTTTTACTAGAAGTACTTGTTGGTTGGTAGTTCTGAGGTCAGGAAGCTAAATGGTAGAACTTGTTAAGCGTTTGGTAATGTGCGCATTTTTCATACGGTGACGCCGAACCAGGCTGGATGGTTATCTGGCCAGCAAATATTTGTGTTTGTGAAGTCCTCTGCTGTACGTGAAGGCAGACCCTTCACAAAATTTACTGAATCTGGAAGCTTCTATTCAGTAGTGTGTAATTAATTCCTTCTACGTGAGTATAGGCCACTAAAGTCCATTCGGGTCCATGCTCCAGTGAATTACCTTTTTGACAGGTTTGATTTCGAGCTGCTTACCTAGCCTTAATCTTATTTCACTTGTAATTACTTTACGAAATAGTGAATCCCACCCCTTTTTCCACCAGAGAATGTGAAAATGTTGGACAAGCTTATATTATTCGAATCCATATTCAAACACTATGAACCCTTTATCTTTAGATCGAGATTTCTGCGATATACAGGCTGAATCCCTCACTCCGACCTTTCGACGTAAGTTAATTGGTTTATTGCATGGTGGTCCCGACACCACAGCTGAAAAATTAATATCACGTGTTATGGTGCCAGCCCACTAGTCCCCTCACATTAATTGTGTAAGTTATGACTTTGAGAAACTATCAAATACAAAAAAGATTACTTTTCCAAATGTGCGAGCTCACTACCGTTCTACCGACTCGCCTCCTATTTATCTATTACGATATAGCTGAGGTAATGCTGAATCTGCTCAGCAGGATTTGCAGTGATTTTCAAGATCCTATACTTGTAATTTTTTAATCAAACGTTGATCTGAATAGGAGGTTAAGACCGTTGTCCTAATTTTATGGGTGCTTCCTGAGGGTATTCGGTTTATCGATTTTCCCGCGCTCTTGCCATAACTTATGTTTTGCGTAACGGTTTCCATCTCGTACCAGTCTTGAGTTGTGCCTCCTCTACATCAAAATATGCAGTGAAGCGGCCAAGAGCAACGGGGAATGCATTCACGATTTACTTGAAATACAAGGGCTTATTTTGTGTCGTATTTAAACTTTAGGCTGTTCTTTTAATTTCTTTACAGCCCTCTAATGATACCACGTCGGTGCTCAAGGAACGCCCCGTCAACGAGACCGTACTCACCAACCAACCACCTTCACAGAGGAAGGTCACTCAGACACCCACCCCTGGGGCATCTACCAATCAGGGTGGAGGCCCTCCTCGACAGTATCGGGGTTCTCGTTTGCCCGCACCATCGACGCGACCCACTAGGGCTCGTGCCAACGCCGCCTCGAGTAGTGTAATGGCCGTCGCCGAGGATCTTGCTCAGCCTTCGCGTGGGGGTGAATCGGATGCCATACAGCATTCAATTGCCACCGACACTTGTAAGGCTTTTGACTAACGACACTTCGCACAGCTACGCGTACGGTACACGCAAGACCGTTGTTACCTGTGTTTAACGTATGGTTTTGTACTGAAACATCCGTTTCCTAGGCATCTAAGTACATCCCGCCAGTGCACTGCAGTACGTCGTGGCTTAGAGCTTCTAGAGCTTGCCTTAAAACCGATCGTTGTTGACAAGCGGGTTTTGTCATGAAAATAATCTGTACAGCCCTTTTCCTTCCCGTCACCGTGACTATACTCACAGCTTCTATTGTTAGCTTGTTGGTTATTAATGATGAGTGAGGGATTATGCCCTTCTTCCGTTGGTGTTACGCGAAACAACTCAGAGCAATGTCTGTTACTTAGTATTTTTCACACCAGTGCCTGTTGCCAGGCAACCAGGACATTCTCTTTCGCTGTTGCCTCCTCATTGTCCGCTTTCAATGGTACAAAACATGCCGCAACGATAGTGGGTCCTTTCTTTGCAGCCCTCGCGCAACAATCAGGTTCCCAACGCGTGAACGAAGCAATGGACACGGATGAAGTTGTTACCAGTACTACCGCCAGTCGACTTACCGACTTCGAACAGTTTGATGAGCGGGCTTGTGAAGATTTGACCCTGCGGGAGGACCTCGATTACGAAGTGGACGATGGGAGTGGTGGCGGTGGTGGTGGTTATGCTCCAGAGGATCGTCAGGATTGGGAAAACTACCATCAAAGCAACGGTCGGAATTTCCCAGAGACTCGAGATGTACTTGGACCGATGCCCGGATTCGGTTCTAAACAGGAAGCAATGAGGCGAAATGGGAGTAAGATTTGCGCTGGAATTGCTTTCTATATCTGTGCTTCGATGAATGGTCTTCGAACCTCTTAGTAATTGCGTCTTCGTGTATTCTCTGGACACTAACCGCATTTCTGTAGGATGAGGAAACCAACCCATTACTCACACCTTTCTACTACATTTCATGCTTGAGTTGGGACCAGTGCTAATTTGCAGCACCTTGAAATGTTCATTATGTTGATTTTGCGAAAGTCAACGTTCTAGCATTGAATATTGTCCAAGGAGTCAGTTACGACTGCTAAATAAAATTGGCTGTAAATTTAGCTCGTGGTACGTCAAATTCAGTGACACCAACAACGGCCAACCAGCCAGGCGCCGCAAACACTTCAGTGACCAGTAGCAGCACATCGCGAAAGTCCAGTGTTGTGAAGGAAATTGAGAGGATTCAACAACGCAGGGAGGAACGAAGGGCCGCCCAGAGAGCCGCCAGGGAACAGCCCGACGTTGATCCAACAAGTCCAAGTTACGAGTTTCTTATGATGATCAGGTTAGTGACCTCTTCAGTGGTTGTATTTAATTCCTGTTGGTGTTTCAAACTTTTTGGCCTTCGTGCCTAACCTGATCATTTCCAGGCTAGAGTTTTGTTAGCCGTCACTCTCACCATTTCATTTATCGAAAGCAGAATTGTTGGGCGTAGTGTCTACAACTCAAATTCGCTGATGCATCTTAATTTCGTGCCACTCGTCCCGTCATTAGGATCATAATTATACGTCGACTTGGATTTTACCGGTCCGGATAATAAAAACTAGCGTTACCTCGTGACAGAGCATTCTACCAACGAAGCATGCCTGTCTTGGGTCGCGTTTGCAGTGTCATACATGTCCTGAAAATTTTGCTACGATAGCCTTGTGGGTGCAGGGAAATAAACCAACTTAGTCTTTAAGAACTTTTCACTTAAATTTCAGGGGGCTTAAAAATAATTTCTAGCAATGTCAGTATGCCAATCACATTCGTGTGTAAGCTCTGCAAGGTTTAGGTAATCGAGTCTTTTTCATGTTTAAGTGCACGTAACTTTTTCAATAGGGAATACCAGGAGTCTCTTGATTATCGACCGCTGACGATTTCCGATGAGATCGAGTGTCACCAGATCTGCGTGTGCGTCCGAAAACGGCCAATGAATAAAAAGGGTAGGTTATGTTTGAAGCATCGGGTTGGCACCGTTTGGTTAAGAAGGCTTTATGGGATAATTTCCGGGACAAGCGACATTCCAACGTTCAGGTGGAAACACAAAGCTGGTCTGTTGCATTAAGTGGCTTTGCATCAGAGGGCTCATGCACATTTAAAAGTGGCATTCAATTTTGTACATTGTTGTGCGTGTTTTAAGCCTCAACTTCTTGAGACTCTAAAGTGCTGCATTTTCTTTTCCAGAACTCGCTCGCAAAGAGATCGACGTCATTACCATACCCAATAAACAACAAATTCTTGTACATGAGCCCAAAACCAAAGTAGACTTGACAAAGTATCTGGAAAACCAGTCCTTCCGATTTGATTACGCATTTGACGAGACCGCCGACAACGCCTTGGTAAGCACGTTTTGCATGCCCTTAGTAACCTGCGCCATCACCATTTGCCTTGATAGATGGTCGGGTCGCCTTAATTACTAGCTTGACGTGCATCTGGCATGCCATTTAAATCCAGTGAGAAAGGGTTTTATGCACAAGAGAGGTGTGTTTAATCAATTATACGACAATTTTCCCCACTGCCAACCAAGGTCATTTGCCTCCGTTTGTAGTGTGTGTGTGTGTGTGGTTCCGAAGATTGCTCTGATCCTGCGTCCCTTCTCAGGTTTACAGGTACACCGCCCAGCCCCTCGTGGAAAGCATTTTCGAGCGTGGAATGGCCACGTGCTTCGCCTATGGCCAGACAGGCTCGGGCAAAACCCACACAATGGGCGGTGAATTCCATGGTCGTGGTCTGCAGGACTGCTCCAACGGCATTTACGCTCTGGCTGGTAGGCTTACTACTTCCCCTTACCTTGAATCTCATTCACTGCCTCTGCAAAGCAGCGTCCTGCTTATGCAATTGCTCCATACCGTTACTGAAATTAACTAGTAGTATTGGCTTTGATTCATCGCTACCCGCCTCCTTGTTTTACTGGCCAGTGAGGCTGCATGCTCGGCCCTTTTGACATGTTGACAACCCTGCGTGCGAGTGGGTGCTGCGTGATAGAGCCATATTGGATGTGAGTCACGACTTCAAAATTGCGCGCTACATGTATTACGCCATTTGAGTATATCGTTCAAGACAAGTAAGGTTGTCATCAGAGTTGTCTTCGTTGTTCTTGACGTGTCTGACCTCAGTACACTTATTGTAACAACAGAACCAAAGTTGCGGTTAAACAAGCAATGTGTACAGAACGTGACTCACAAAATACTGGGGGTGGGGTGCTTATTGAGTATTTGAAAGAAGCTAAGGAAGTGTCAATACATGTTTTTACAAGCTTGGAATTTTGAGGCTGTCTGTGGTTCACACGCAGCTGTCATTCACATGGATTCGTTTTGCTCAAGCACTTCTCTAGCTACTCTTTAGTGGGTTTTTGCATTAGCCTGTATCTAATCTACTTGAAACAGGCTGTGACCTAGTCGGTTATCTGCGAGTTTCTTTCCAAACTCCTAGGTCCAGCCATTTCATGTGTTAAGAGACCTGTTGAAATTTGTGTGTGCGTGGCTGCTGCACTTTTTTTTAGCACGATAAGTGCCAAGACCATGAACAATTTAACTTTTTTGACACTTGATTCTCCCTAAGAAGCAAGGCGTTAGTGTCTCCTGGCGCTATTCATGCATTAAACGTGCTGCGTTCTGAAGTCTAGTCCAATCATTCAGTATAGCACGAAGGGGCAAAAACTCGTGGTCATCGCGGATAGAGTGCCTGATTGGTGCTTTCTTCACAAAGTTATGGATGCATCCACTGATCCTAAAAAAACCAACAGTTTTCGTTCTTTCACGCGATACACCGCGTCCTAGGAGTCATTGGCCTGTTGGAGAAAGCCAGTGGGAGTGGGGATGATGCTCACAAATGTGGACTCATCTGTTTCAGCCTGGCAACGACCCAAGCATGGTGATTGGTTGCGCGAGCGTGATTATAATAGCCCTCTTTCTAAATGAGTCATATGGGTGGCGCGCGAATAAATGATTTCCGCAGTGTATGCCTCCATCTCGTGCGCAGCGAAGGGACGTTACTGCTTCTGTGCGGTGATGAGTCAAACACCTTGCTGCCTACATTTAAGGGAGGCTGAACACTTGACATTGGACAATATTTTAAGATTCACATGAACCTAATGTAAACTGCACTACAGTCTAAATGTAGCAGAAATTGTTCGCCAAGAGACCGACGTTATTACCGTACCCACTAACTTGTAACTGGGCAGTATTTTAATACTCCCTTGAGCCTAACGTAAATTGCGCACACGAGTCATTATGTTCGATTATTTTTAAACGTCACTTCAATAGGGTAGCGTTATGCAGATAACTTGGCGTCTTGCAAATTAGTGTTCTAATCATATACTTCAATACTATGTTGCATGTAATCTGCCGAAAGTTCCCCATAATATAGTCTGCATCTCCATGGTCAATGTTGCAATCTCGATTAACTTGTATACAGCTTGTGAATTCGATAGTTGGACTACTTGTGATTAGCTCTTGGGTTCTGTGTAATAATTGAAGCCAGCTTGAATTGTTGTCGAATTCTCCGACGTTAATCTTATGATGATGAATACTATTATTATTACTTGTAGGAATAAAATAGATGTGATTTTTTTTTACCGATAGTCAACTTGTGGATGGTAATTGTTTGACTTTGCGTCGCCTTGCTATGCCTCCCACGTTTTCCTGCACTTTAGCTCGAGACGTTTTTCACCTGAACGCCACAAAGTACAGCCATGAGGATCTCTGTGTCGACGCGGCCTTCTTTGAGATTTACAGCGGCAAGGTGTACGACCTGCTCAACAAGAAGGCCAAACTGCGAGTGCTTGAGGACGGGAAGAACCAGGTCCAGGTCGTTGGTCTCCGACACGAGCCTGTGCACTCCGTGGAGGATGTGCTGCGTCTGCTCAAATACGGCGCCGACATTAGGACCAGCGGGCAAACTTCGGCGAATCAACACTCGAGCCGGTCCCATGCCGTGTTCCAGGCAAGCCCGCCCGCTTTAATTGAGCTGCCATTTGGTTCTCGTGTGTAGGGTATTTTTTTGATTAAGCCACACTCAATTAACCCATTAGGATCCCCCACAAAAGTGCCTGTTTTTCCTGATTTATTGAGATTCGCAGTCTTTGTTTGCCATTACTGGGTTTATGGGTTTCTGGTGTGTATTTATGTGTTCCCACAATAAACACTCTCGGCTGATACTTGAACAAACAGAGGTTTCATTATCGATGATGTCGTGGATGATTTTTTGTTAAACTAATCGACTTCTTTTCTGATTAAGTGACTTTCCACACTGGTGATCGGAACTACTAGCGTGCCTTCAAAAAACCGAGACTAGCGTTTCTGTGTGGTCCAAACCATTTCCATGCACAGTTTTATTGAATCTTTGAATTGCCCACTTAGCTTGATTCCCGAAATAATGAGTTGCAACCATTTACTTGTCGTATTTCTCCCTCCAGTTAATCCTCAAAAAGCGTGGACCGAACAAACTGTTTGGCAAGTTCTCCCTAATCGACTTGGCTGGCAACGAAAGGGGAGCCGACACAAGCAGCGCCGACCGAATCACCCGAATGGAAGGAGCGGAGATCAACAAGAGCCTTCTCGCCCTGAAGGTTAGTGCTGCCTCGTGTCCTAAAGCCAACCCCTAAAGCAAATTTTTTAATGGTTAAAGTGTAAGGGTGCCTTGTAAATTTGATGTCGGTTCATTGTGGCAGGAAGATTAGTAATTCGTACTTTAATTTTGTCTGCATCCAAGCAAGTGTGGGCGTAAGTGCTATTGGTATGTCAATTTTGCAGGAATGCATTCGCGCTCTTGGTCGCAAAGGCGCACATACGCCCTTCCGTGCCAGTAAATTGACACAAGTCCTCCGCGACTCCTTCATCGGCGATCGCTCACGGACATGCATGATCGCAATGATCTCACCTGGCATCTCCTCTTGTGAGCACACCCTCAACACCCTCCGATACGCCGATCGGTGAGTCTTGGTAATGGCGTCATTTTTGTGCAGTATTCTAACTTCACGGAACCTCGTTCACCAGGATAACATCCTTTTTGCTCCTCGTTAACCGACTTTTTAAAAGGTTCTGGCGGTCTCCAGACGATAATATGTCACATTCTTCAAGCTGATCTGATGGCTCCGCTGTCAATGAAAATGTTGGTTAGGGTTGACGAAGACATTACATTCATCACAACTATGCGTTTGAATAACGGTATCCTTTACCTTGTGACTGATTTCCGACACAGGGTGACTATTTGCTTTCTTATGCTGTCACTTCAATCCAGGCAATATTTTCAATGTGCGTCATTCGATATGGCACTGGTATTGATGCCTGGCGATGATTGTGGCGTTAAGTGTGCAACTTTACAGTGACAAATTCTCTCTGTCGTTTCTGGCCTCACGTAACTCCATATTTTTTGCATTTTAGCGTGAAGGAATTGGGTCCTGGAAATGCGAACGGTGAGTTAGATGCAACTTTCACTCCACTCATGCACAATCCAAACATTGACGAAGTGTGCTGTTTGCACCCGTGTGTGTGCAAGGCCGGGGTATTCCGTGTAGTGTGTAAACAAGCAAGGCAGTTTGCGATTCGTATGTGAAATGGGTTAACTCGCTGTGTAGGAGGTCGATTTTGATGCACCATCCCGGGTTAACGGGTCAGACAAAGTCCCCCTAATTTAGTTACACACTCGTCGCATTAAATCCTTGCAACTAGCATTTTTCTGGGGTTGGGCTAAGTTGCGACCCCCGTCTGGACACTTAGCTCTTAGTGGGAACTATGTGAAAGCAGCTGCACCTGCACTCTGTTACATTGATCTAACATGAAGCAACCGTGAAAACGAATTGCATGCCTTTCTCAATGCGTAGTAAACTCCAGTTATGCTGTTTTGTTTGCGTGATTTCGGGAGTGATGATGAATTCATTTTTCCTTAAAACGGTAACCTGGAAGTTATTATGTCAGTAGAGCGTTCTTTTTTCTCAATTACAAGGGCTCACTCGCAGTAGCTCTTTGTTGTCGACCTTCACTTATCGCTGTAAGTAGGAGGGTGGAACGGGCTCTAACAACTCTGCCGCGTGCAGTTTGTCTCTTGGCGCCTCACGGCTGCCTTTCTGCTTTGCTTGGTTAACTTTTGCCTCCTCCGTTTAACCCCTTTTCACGATAAATCTGACCCGCAAACCGCTCGAAAAAACCTCGCTTCTTTTTCTCTCTCCGCCTCAGTCCCGTCAAAAAGTACCATGTCTTCACGTGTTTTGCACTCTGAGTTTCCCTCACATTACTACCAAAATAAAGACCTGTAGCTGGTGTGTACTTGTTAATTCGAACTTGGGAGAGTGTGGATCGATGCAAATCTGTTCCATAAGTTCATCCATAACATCAGAATTCTATCGTAGCCACAATTTCGATAGAGCGTTTCCATCAGCTGAGCAGTTCGCCTCAACGTACTCGAAACCTTGGCCTGGTCCACACAACCACCCTTCTACGCGTCTGCTTAACTTTTTCCCCTCAGTTAACATATTTTGCGCTAGAACAGTCCTTGAATTACTGACTAAAATTGACCCCTTCTTATTAACCCACACACAGGCGCATCAGGCGGGACTGTGCCTGCTGGGGACAGCAATTTTTCAGCACAACCAGTCCCACCAATCCCCTCGGCCATTCCGTCGAATCGAGGTCCTGTCACGAACCGGATTGGAACTCGCGGCGGAGGCGATGCCGCTGGTATCTACTCCTCCTACAACGGCAGTGGACCCCTCCGTGGCTCGGACGATCGATATGGCATTGGGGGTTCTGGAGGACATATGATGGATCATGATCCCGAGGACGATGATCTAGCCATGTTGCGATCAGCCAATGTAAGTTGTACAAGTCGATTCACTTCCAACTACCCCCAAATGATGGACTCCCAGAAGTTGCCATGCCGTCCCATCTAGGTTCTGAGTTCTAGAAAAAATTATGCAAAAATAAGTTTCGTTAGAGGGGTAGTTGACGTGTTTTTCCCAACTTTTTGCAAGCCTTCTAGTCGTCTTCCCATGTACCTACTGCAAAGGGCTCCTTCAGATTCTACTTAAACTCGTACAGTTTTAAATTTCCTCTACTAATTGTCACCAGACTTAAACTAACAACCAACGAATACAAATGCTTTCTGTCGAACTTCGAAAGGTTGGGAATAAAGTGTGCCAGATGTGCGTTGATTTGTGCATAGTGTGACGGCTTAGGTGAATCAGGGTGCAGCGAATGATTCCGTCAGTTGAGTTCGAAGGAAACTCGCACTGTTGCGTGGACTCACCGTTGACGTTGGTAGTCCCAAGGCTCTGGTAGCAGTTACCATTTGACGTGGAATTTTGGCGAGAACACTGCATTAGCGACCTAAGTTCTTTTTCAAAGACAGTGCAACTTGTAATTAGTGGTTGAATTCAGCCGAGTAAACGTGGTTAAAAGATTAGTAAAATCTGGTTAGATTGTTGAAAATGCGTCTCGTCCAAAAATGTCATGTTGTCTACGTGGTGAAGGTGGGAGGCGAGTTATGCACTAACCAAGTTTCTACCATCATTGTTGGTCAAATGCAAGAAAACCATTGACAGGTAGATGCCCGAAGTGGTCACAGAACATGGGCTGTCTTCCACCACCTCAATGCCTGGCTATGCGTCGTTATATGCAGGTTGAAGTTTCTCGACGGTTTACTCTTGAAGTGCGTAATTTCAACGGAACGGGACGCTTGCCAAGAGTCATTTAAGTCTAATCCAATTGCACAAGTGTTCATCGTCTCGGCCTTTTTTGCCGTCTGCGAGGTAAAGTCTCATTTCTCTGCGCTGCGGGTATTTTATTATGATATATGGAGGTGCCGGGAAGTTTATGTAATGTCTGAGATGGTATCTCCCTCTGCCTTGGCCACCCCTCTGTCTGCAACGTGCCCTCGGGCTTTGTCGCGCTGACTATTAACTGCTTGCCCTTTGGAAATCGTTTGCCTTCCAATTTACAGCTGGTGTCTGTAGTACCTACCTAAATCCTTTTTTACCGTGACAAACTTGTGCTACGGTGATTCTTTCGTGATTCCAAAAGGCCACGAACTAATTTATTTGGAGCTCATTGACTATGCAGTCCATTCGTGCAAAACAAGGCCTTATGTAGGCCGCATTATCGTATTTAATTCCGTTCGCGGAGAAGTTGCAGCTGCTTTCAGGCTGCTGGTTTGCTGTAGCTTTAGAGTTTGTAAATCGTCGGTAGAAAACTGACGCGTTTATTAACTCGAGTTTTCTTAGGACGACAAAACGTCTGCAGACGTGCTGGAACTCGACATTTGTCCTGAAGTAAGCCAATCACGCCACCAGAAGTGTGCTACTTTACTCAATCGTTGTGTTATTCAGAAATGACATCGAAATTTCCGTTTTTTTCCCCGAGGAAATGTCACCTGGTTGCTTATTACCTTAAGGTCTGCAGTTATCTAATTTGCTAGATGAGCAGGCCCATATTAGCTCACTACTAAACCCATGTGTCTATTTTTTGTTTTATTGATTCCAGAAGGTGAGTTAGAAAAACCTTCGTTGTGTGTTATTACGCTTTTTAAGTTTTGGAAGTGCGCATGTGTGTTTGCGACTGTCCTCACGGTGTTTATTGCCTTCAGGATGGCGAGGTCTCGGAGGAGTTGCTCAACTTCCACGAAGTGGTCCGCCACATTGAACGACTTGAAGAAGAAGTATGCGATGACCACGTCGCCCTATGCAATGTGAGTTCAGCCGTCTCCGTGTGATCATTTGTTTACACTGTTATCAACTTTGTTTTACCTATTCATCAAAATCACTGGACTCCTCGTTTTTCTCACTGTGGAGAATATGCATCGTTTCACGTCGCTTCTCAATGATTCGTTACGCGTAGCGCTTTTGGGCCCAAACTTACTAGTGAACTTGATTGCTTTTGTGCTACCGGGCTAAGTGACCCACCGGTGAGCACGCATTCCCCCTCCACTGTACTCGTCAAACGAGGCGCAGGTTGCGTGACCTCTCAAGTCATGATTGAGAAGGGCGTGTGTGCGGTCGTTGGAGTGGGGAAAATCAGTAATCGTTTTGGTTTGTGGCCTTTTTTACAAATTAGCTAAGGCTCGTCCCAGATCCAACTCCAATTCAGGTTGTTTGAAGTAATAAGCGTTATGAATGTGCTCACCGTTTTTTCCTACGCGTTTTATTAGAATTTTAACAAGTGGTCCAGTGAACATCATCGACTGCAAAGGGAGACCATGAAAGTTCCCTACGATGTTGAAGGTCAGTTGTCCTTCTGCTTGCCTTCTTTTGGCGTTTTATTGATTTTTCTGAGATAACTTCCACACGGCGGAATTTCGGTTTTTTGTACTAGCGCTTCCACTAAATCAAAGCGTTTTAGCAAGCTCTGAACAACACACTCCTCACTACCGTGGCAGATTTTCTTATACTTTATTCAGTTTGAAACTTATTTGTACGTAGGCGGGGGCGATTGAGAGCCCACCTCACAACCAAGAAATCGGGATTGCACTTGGAGTAAATGGGGGGGGCAATTTCCTTCATTTATCCTCAAATGCTGCATCTTTACAGTAATAACATGCAGCCAAATGTCTTATTTCAATTTCACTCACACGAGTGATCGTTTGGCCTGGAGGTGGTGGTTGCATTCGGTTTGCGTGTAAAAGGCGAGCAGCATTGTGTTACGTTTGATTGCGGATGGGAGAGCATGCCACACCATACCTCTGAAATGAGACGGAACCCCCTTTGATATTTTAGCGTACGCTTCTCGCTTGGAGCAGCTGCTGTCAACACAAGCCAACACACTCTTGGCTCTTAAAGGTGTGTCTTCGTCGTTTTTCACTTAATTTGCTCGGTCCACTTTATTATCTTGCTTTGCGTTAATGCTGGCCACCACAAGTACTACTAGAGTGTTTAGTAAGCACTTCCCAATTAGTTTTTTTACCACCCTTCAGATAATTAGTCAAATTAAGCGCCTTTGTCAGATTACGCATCTCTGTTATGCGTTTTTTTGCAGACAAAGTGTCAACATGGCGACGCGAAATGCGCCAGGAGGAGGAGATAAGCAGCAAGCTTCAAAAGGGCCGGCGACTGTAGCGGTGCTTTTTCCCGCAGTCAGTCTCACAAGTGATGAACCCGCGCTGGGTCACTTTTATCCGCTTCTACAATCTCTCCACGCGCAATCCACCATCATCCCAATGTATTGATAGGCTGTGTCCGCTTTTACTGCTGGTGGACTCCACGCGTCCCGTCCCCATGTTTTGTTCCCCACCCATTTCTCCTCACTTCTGCTAACAACGATAGTCATTTCAGAGCGTTTGTGAATGTGCAGATGTACCGATGTGCGCGTAGGCCTCTCAGAGACACTTGTTCATAAAAGGCACATCGTTGAGCTTTCTACTCTCCTAAGGTTGTTAAGTGTTGGGAGTGGTTGAAGAAGCCACGCTCCCCTGTCTCCCTTGTTGACTTTCGATTATTGCACCGGTTGTAGAAGGCATCATCCACCCATTTACTACCTTCCATCCACACTCCCTCTAGACTTCCTCAGCGACTCCACACTTCTTGTCTGGTGGATTTACGAGAACGGACAGATCTCCACTCCAGTTAGTAATTGTTCACTGCATTTGTCAATGCGACCGTCGAGCGATGCCTCGGGTAGTCGAACAAGTGTTTATGACCGCATCGGAGCCTTCTCTGACAGCGGTGTCGCCACTGTCTGCGTAGTGGTTTGGTCATTCTGCAAACACGGTTGAAGGGAGATCTGTTCTTGCTTTAGTGAATGGCCGCGGCTATTAGCCGACAGATGGGCTGTAGAGATTAATGGCTTTAAAATCGGGCGTGATGTCGGCTGCATTGTTCACCGATGTGCCCCACGTGCACAGCGTCGGCTGCAAATCGTGTGTGAGCGCTTTCTCCTTTTCCAACTCGATTCGGTGAAGGGAGCATGTACGATAACTTTGGACTTAACTAAAAATCAGATTAAGTTTTCGAAAGGGACATTTTGAACAATGCGGTGTCGAATTGTGCAAACTACTTTAACGGAGGTAGTAGTTGTATGCGTGGGTCCTAGGTGTCTTCGCGAAGTTTCGGAGTGTGATCATGCAAGGCCGAGAAGATCACTGTAAAAGCGAGTGGACTACTTCTTCCAATCGAAACCCTTACTACTACGTAGTACGAGTAGCGTGGTTTTAAACATCGAAGCTACGGAAGCCCTGTGGTTTTGCGTTCTTGGTGCCGAATCGACTTTACTGCCATTTGCACCAAGAGTCTGAAGTCGGTTTCGTTTTGAAGACATCGTGGAATAAGGTGCTTAACCCCAGAAGTCTGATGTTTAATGGGAGCGTTGCTAATTGCCAATCAAGCATTGGGAGGTACTGCAAAATTACCAGCGTACGAAAAAGACCTAGGTAAGGGCGCGTACATTAGTAAAATTGACCGACGAATCAGCTAAAACGTGGAACTCATTTTAATAGGAGGTGTTTGCCAGTCAGCAAGCACAACAGTGCAAAGCTATAAAACTCGTCCGGGGAGGCAGTATCGTGCTGGTGCGAGCTCAGCAGACCTGTCAGTTCACGAAAGGCGAATATTGACAACAGCACAGAACTGAGATGCACGTCTACCCAATCTATGATTTCGCCTTCTGATGAGGTATTCAAGAACACGAATCGCCAACAGAGTAGCTAGAATAACACTTATATTGTCGTGTGACATTGTCTAACCAGCCAAAAAATAGTACCTATGGTGGCGTTGAAAGAACAGTAGTTGCATCCCGCTACAAGCATGCAGCACACAAATAACAAAAAAACATGTACTACTCAATTTATAAGTAGCCACTTTATCTGAGAACCGCTAGTGCGGAACTGCAACTGTTGGGGCGGTTCCGGTGGCGAGCAAAATACGAAGGAAAGCTAAATAAGAGGAATTGATTTCTGCAGCATCCAAATGCTCAACTGAAAAGGTAATTTTAAAATACTCGATTGTCTGCTTTTTGGAGCTTCGGCCTACAGCGAGTGGTGGTGACTGGTTTTGTTTGATTTAATGAGTTTTGTGATTATTAAAACTACTCGGGGGGATCCCTTTACCACCGCAGGCGCCTCTCGTCAACGTAATTTTTCACCACAAATGGTCTGAGGAACTGTAATTAATACATTAACCGGATACATTTATTTTGTGTGGTGTTCTGATTCAAATTAAAGGTAGGCTCGTGTTAGATAACAATAGCATGGCGAGTAATCAGGTTACTTTGAATGCAGGTGGGGATGACGCATGCAAGGCGACTACGAGAAGTCGCGATCGGGGAACATGACCGGAGCCACAAGGGTCCAGATGTAGATGGCAACGCACACCCAACTGCTCGCGCCCTTAACCCAAAAACTACCGTAGTTGGCCGACAGCATAGAAGTCTGGCTGTCGGGGCGGTACCAGTCGGTGATGGACATCATCACAAAGAGCGTTGCCAGCGACATCATGAAGTGGAACATGGCGTAGCTGTAGGCCACGCCCTCCTTCTCGTTGTCCCACACCAGCTGGCCTCTCTCTGCGGTTTCGGTGGAGGGACTGGTTTCCGCATTAGAGGTATCCATACCACCCTAAAAAGTAAGATCAGGAAAGTGGAGAATTCGGCCTGTAGGGGTTGGCGTAGAAGCTGGTTCAGTTAAGAATGACGATGAACTTCATAAGGGAGGCGTGTTTAAGTGTACTACAACGAACCTACAAGGTTAACGCAATGTGTTCAGAAAGCGCAAGTAATGAAGCAGAACCTGTGCGGCACGAGTGACGCAAAAGACCAACTCCAATATCAAAGAGGTTGGAACGCATTCAACAGAATTAAAATTTCATGTGTAATTAGTGAATTCTTGGAATAAAAACGCAACATACACGATAGATAGTGATTGTAATATTTGGGGAATGCAGAGTGGACAACACAATATGAAATTATGATGTGAACAAATTAGTCAACCGTGTGAAACTTCACACTCACACCATACAAGTTAAGTACAATTCAGAATTGGTGCAAAGCACACAGTGAGTTGCTTGACTAATGACCAACCGCCAAATCGGCACAAGTGTTCACTCGAGTGCTGCTGCGGCTATGGTGACAAACCTGTCTGGACTCGCACACGCTAGCTTCTGCGCTTTTGAGAGAACAAACCGAGACAGGATCCATTGAAAATAGCAGAACACAATTCGGTTATCACAGGCGTTACAAATTGCCTAGAGAGGGGGAGCTCTATTAATGCTAAAATCGACCACCACTAACTTCCAATCTCCGAAGTTAGAGAAATCAACACAGACAGGAATCCAAAGCATTTTAAAGCACAGAACAAAACTGTCATCATACGGTGAACAGCGAGAAAAGACGCCAGCCTCACATTGCCAAATACAACTCAGGCCACACTTGTGTAGTTGGAATCAGAAGCAACCAAGGTAGTGATTGACTTGGTCGAGACAATTGGTGAGATGTGCAATAGGAAAAAAACTACGTATAGAAGGCGTTAGTTCACAAAATTCTAACGATGGAAACAGAGGGGTTAGATTCTGCCACTTACCAAGAAGGTGGGCTGGAATCACACAAAACACAAACAAAATAGCAACAAATTATCGGAACACGGCAACTGAACTCATCAAGGTTTCTGCGAATGGGCTGGTTTATCGCAGTTCAGTGATATGTGGTAACTAGAAATAACGTCGACAAAAAAGTAGTGTCAACAAGAGTACTTTTTAACGGAAACTTACTCGCTGTTGTTCCTAAAGATGGGAGGATAATCTCATAGGATTACAACGAAGTACTGAGACACACAGTTAGAAACGTCGACGCCTTTGCGCACAAAGGGATTTGACGTAATTTAGCAAGGTTGTTTGATTGCAAACGACCGGGACACACGTTTGATAGAATATACCACTTGCTAAGTCACGGGGGACTGGCGCAATGACCACAGGACGATGCACGAGACGCGAAAATAGACGTGCGAATTAGCGGTGATACTCCTTATAACGCAATAATGGTAATAGTATTCACGACGAAGAGGTTAGCATCATCCAATAAAAATAACGAGTAAAGCCCAGGCTGTTTGACGACACAGGAGGCATTCCCTATGACCACTAAATTGTACTTAATCAGCGAATTCAGAGGAGTTCCACAAATGAGCACGAGTGTTTTTTTAAGCTAGCGAAGCGGTGGCTGAAAAATTAATTGGAAATAAACGGCAACGACTTGGGCATGGACAAAAAGACGTTGGGACTGACAAAAGTCAGATTGTGGTGATTGGAGGGGTAGTGATGCGGTCATGTTACAAACTTGGACACGGCATAATATACGCCAACTTGGGTTTCGGTAAAGCTGGAGTGAATGAGTTAGAGGATGGAGGACGCGATAAAAAGGGAACAAATTGGAGTCCATGTTGTGTAGGCAATTTCAATTTAGTTTATTTAGGACTACACGACGGGTCAGGTAACGAAACCCCACAGTTTTTCGTATTAGTAATAAAACGCGAAAGGCAGAGTCATGCAACATCATTGCATCATGGCAGTCATGACCGATTGAAGTTAGGCCGGATCGCAATGCAGTGCCAGGGTGGCATTATCTAGAGATGAACTAAAACACACTAATCGGCAAGTGTCCAGCATAATGTTTACGCATTCGTAAGACAGTCGGCGTTAATTACGTAACAACTGTCACGGCGAAACGCGACAGTTTTGCAATCGAATAAGCGATCGCGCCTCTGGTTGGGATAAATCTCAACCCAAAAGGAATACAAAACTCCGGATAAAAGGCCTACCCAACGTGCATTCAAGTAAAACACTGGCACGAATCGCATATCGTTGACTGAGTTCCTTCTGACAATGTCAACAGAAAACGAGCAGTCCAGTAAAATATCCAATATCGATGGCAATAGGAAGCAGAAAAACGCACATTGAGTAGCAAGGCTGCATTACGTTTGCCTTTAGCAAATCACAGTTCCGAGTTTCATTTTGAGGTAATGTAGTGGTCAGTCTAGAAAAGCTTATTTTATCCTACTAAGTAGCTGTTGTGGGCCCCAGCATGTGGTCATGAACCACGCCGGGGCCACGGAATTAACTCTGGCCCGATTACGCTTCCCTGATACTCGCGATGATGAAAAAGACCACCAGAGAGGACGTGGACACAACCGTTTACTTCAGAGCACAACCTCGTTGGTGTCGTTGTGTCGTGTGTGGGGTTTGCGCGTGTTTATACCTCGAATGTGTGAGTCATACATGCGCTAACATCGAGACCTATGTGTGGGGATACTCCAAGATAAATATTCGGGCTAATGAAGGGGGAGTTGAGGATTCACGCGGCTGGCGACATGCTGTGAAAAGGGAAACCTGTGTAGGAGGGGGAGCGACTGGATTAAGGGGTTGAATAAACACGATTCACGACATAGCATTAAAGTTTAAGTGCATCAATAAGTGTCCATTACAGAAATACGAATGATTAAAAAAACGTGACAGTCGGAGAGATCAAAATCTCGAAACGGTTCGCCACATGCCCCCTGCCATGTTACGAAGGTACTTATTTGAAGGTACATTCACCATCACTATAACATTTTACGTTAGGCAAAATATGGGAATTAATTTTTTCAATTAGCGGGCTGTTAACACTAAGAGAATGAGGAGCAATGCAATCATAATGACAAACGGTTAAACGTACGGACATGGTCAGACGGCCGACAGTGTTATGTGAGCTGGTGCGGATGCTTGCATACACAACGGAGATCATGAGTATGACAAGTGAGACTGCGGTCTGCCAGCCGAAGTTAAGGTCGGCAGTCACCATGACAACCTCCTTACCGTCGACGATGATGGTCTTGTTGGTGGTGCGCAGTGTTGGGTTACATGCAACCTCCGGAACGTTAACTAGTGCAGACCACGTGAGGAACATGATGTAGGCTGAAATGACTGATGACTAAATAGAGGACAATAAAAATGCGCTCTAGACAGAATGCTTAAGTGAAGGAATTAGTTTTCACAATGAACAATAATGTCAAGAACCTGGTAGATATGTTAAAACCAAGCAGAACAATCCAGAGGTAGAATTGGGGATTCACAGCTCTTTAAAGAGCATGGCACTGAATTCTGTCTGAAGGGGAATGACATTAGGGCGGAGACGGGGAGGAAGAGGGACAAATAAACGTGAAATCCGAAAAACCGCGCGTTATTGAGCTATGGATGACATATTTTAATCCCTTGGAGCAAGATATTTAAGACACACGAAAAGGGTAGGTCGTAAGCAAGTCGAAAGAAATGCTTAGCAGTCGTAAATACAAACCATATGAAAGGGGTACTTGGGGAAAAGACACAAGCTGTATTAAAAATGCTTCTAAGATAGTGACAAAACACCAATGCCGGTTGTGGCGGAAAGAGAGCAATCTATCAGAAAAAAAATTTGACGATGGAAAATATGCGAAAAGACATCATGAAGCTGCATTTGCCCACTTGAAACCACAATACTCAAAAGCTTTATAACAAATGCAAGATTAAGCATTGGTTTCGACGTAAGAATGCTACGAAGGTAAAATGGCGTCACTGCTGGCTCAAAATAACCAATTCAAGTACCTATAATGTCGGTACAGCTTCAGCAAGAAAAATGATATTGGTAGGAAACATAAATTAGGCGAAAACTTCCTCGAATTTGTAAAACGAAGCTAAACAAAAACCAAAAGAGTTAAGAAATTAGCGTACCTGGAGCAGACCTGAGGACGGCAATTTGTCTTGGACAACTGGCAAGATAGAAATGACACTTAATATAACACAAAGAATCAAATTAATGCTGACAAGCATTTTTCCAAGGCGACAGCACGGTGCCGAGGCAAAATAAATGTAGAAAAGGACAACGGCTGCAATACTTAGGGAGTAGAAGAACACTGTGGAAGATATGAGAGCGCAGACATAAGAACGATTTCCCGATTCATTGTAGGCTCCAACCCACTTCTCATTCCACGTGTGAGCAAAGTCAACAAGTAACACCAGCTGGAGCAATATGTAGAGACAAGCACCGATCATTCCAAATATCATCCAAACCGAGAGAAATAGAGGGTCGTGTATGAAGAACGCCCCAACCATTATGCCAATTATGGCTAAGATTTTGAAAAACCAAAATCCATTGTGTATTGCCGATCGAAAGTCACGTGAGGACCTTACTTCGATCATAATTAATGAAAAAACAAAGAAGAAAAGCGATAACGCAAAACACATTCGATAAACCGCACCATAACCAGTTATTAGCTGGCATATATTATTTGGTTCGCCTGGGCACAATGATGGAATCCGTTTCAAAAGTTTTCCAACCTCTGGACTCAAAGCAACGCTTGACAAAATAATGACTGAGAGTAATAAGAGACCATAGACCAATCTGGTTGATGTTGAACTTTTGCAGGATGGCAAACATTTGCAGCACAAACTTGCCGCCGCGTCACAAAAACAACAGGCTACACAGGAAAGTAGACAACCCATTTCCACAGCACAAGAAGCCTCAAGCAACCGCAAAGGCCGCCACGGATGACCGCCGAAGTAGACATTATTTTCAATCAACTAGCTTATTCAAACAAAAATAAAATATAATTCAATAACTAAGAGGATTTAGTATTTCACAAACCTAATTTTTAAAAGTCTTTCGCAGATTTTAATTTGCGTAAAAAAGTGTTGTGGCACTAGCAAGAATCAAATTATTCATTTTGGCGCGTAAATTGTGATGCAATTAGTTCTGTGCATTTATTTAAACTAGAATTTACACAGAAGAATCACGCTCCTTTAGACGTACAAAATTGTACAGTTAAAAGTCTACTCACATATTTGTGACGAAGGCTTTAATTTTATTTTCAAGTGCCTACATTTCATGCCTATACATATTAGCATAAGCCCATTTCGAACAAGTTTGCGTAAGGAATTGATTTTTTATTCACCTGTAGGCGTCGTAAGTGATTCTGTCATGATAGCCAAATCGATCGCCCCACCATTCCTCGAAATCGCCTGTACAACCCATTCAGCTCGACAAGCATTCATCATATTACAGTCCTATGTAGGTTGTTGTCATATTTTAAGATTTTAGGATGCAGAATATTAACACTGCGTACATTAGGATGCAGAATCATAATAGTCGGGCGGACTATTATCTCTTGACTGTACTATCTTTTTAGATCTTATTAGGATGCATGCAAAAATCTAAATTTAACACCTACGAGTTTTACACGGTCGCAGTCTGCTAATTTTTAAAAAAATACATGTTGAACTACTGTAACTCAATTTAGAACGTGTATATGAATACATCCATTTATTGAGTCTCATAAGGGGTCATATTGCGCCATTTTCTTATTCAGCGAAACTAAATCACAAAGTAACATGCGTACCTTCAGAATATGCAGATGTTTTACGAAAAACCTAACCAATAGCTAATGCTTGTTTAGAGTTCTATAAAAGCAATTATGCTCTTGTTACATAAAATGTTTCAATAAAAAGTTGGAGGATCCCTAGTAACAGATTTTTCAAGAAGCTGATAAAGGGCATTTATATACAGTTTAACGAATGTGTGATGTCCGGGAATACATTAATGGCTCAAAACACAAAAATTAACTTATAATCACCTCAAGAACTAATAGGAAACTAACAATTTTGGGAACTGTAGTAATTACCTGATACAACAAATCATTTCAATCATACTCTTAACAATATTGTTTAGTTCATCAGAAATAATTTAGAATTTTCGTACTCGGCCATCATTAATGAGAAAGAGTTTTCCATTTGCAAATTATTGATAAATAACCTGGTTATACATCTTACTTTTGCAATTCAAATGGCCTGCTGGCAACGAATTCAATACACTAAAGTGACAATGTCATTGATTTTAAATAAAAAAATACATAAATTTTTTTAATTTGACATTCGAACATTTCGCGTCAGGGGCACTGTGTTCAAATTTCAGGTTGTAATACTAAAGATCATTCGAAAATAATTCACTACGTCTTAGGAACTAAATTGTTTGGTGCATGATTTACTTATACATAGTTCCGGATTGCACGTTATTACTTAAAATGATGGCTTTATTCCTTTTTAATGCAAATTACTGTGCATTCTAGAAAACTTAATGAACATTTTCGCTTCATTAATGCAATAACGAAGATAAACAGAGATTTAACCCATGTAAACATTACTTCAAAAATAGCCTAAATGGCAACGAAATCGGATTCAGTAAAGCAACTTATTTCATTAAGGGGTATGTTCTTTACTTTCCGTTCGCTTAAATGAAATTCTAGCTAGTTGTAAGAAACTGTAGCTTTTACTTGCTTTTCCGTTTTTGATTATGCACATTTGTGCATTTTTATTTTAAACATGGTAGGATCATCAATAAACTTTGGGTATTAAAGTAATGGGTACGTTTGTCCAATTTGTTCGAAAAACTTGTTGAAAACTCAAAGAAGTGAAAGAAGTAACTTGAACGTGTGGGTTTTTGAAACGTCAGATTTTGTCAATAATCTTGGACTTTATAAATCGGACTAAATTTGGGGCACGTCAGAACTGTATCCAGATAACAAATCGCTATTTGTTTCTTAGTTCTGCTTACAAATAGTGATCCGAAGCATGCATCACACGGCAATTCGCTGCTTGTGATATTTGTCATCGAAAATAGGCATTATTGAGGTACACACGTATGTAAATGACTTTAGGTATTAGTCGTGTAACAAGTCGATTGTATCACGTGAAAATATGCAGACCCGCCATCTTACGGTGGTTCAGTAATCTAAGAACCAAAGGCTAATTAAATGCATCGTTTATTCGCTGAATTAAATTTTGGAAGTGAATTTTCCGTGTGAGTTTGTGGTAACACCCTCAAATACCTTGTAGTTGACAGAGTGCAAACGTTTCCAGGGGAGCACAGGGTGATGTCGAGGTCCCATGCATGCTAGCGTTTCTCATGATCGATGAGCAGTACCTGTC
>UXSR01005191.1:268736-300925 GCA_900604375.1 Mesocestoides corti | reverse complement strand
ACTCAACGTGACATTTACGAATGTGACATGGTCTCGACTTAATTCCAAGTCGAATGACCTGGTCTGTGTGTTCATCGTTGGTTCAACGATTGTTGGGCTGTTGGAATTGCTTGAACTCGTCGTGATCGAGAAATGCGAGTCAAAGCCATGACGAGCTTGGTGGTGCAAAATCGTCGTCAGTGAGTTCTGACCCCCGCTATGTAAATATTATTTCGTAATTACCGAAAAAATGTGAGTTTTTGTGTTTAAGCGTGAGTATTATTTGATAGTTGAATGTTATTGTTGGCCTTAGTGGTGGATTAAATCCATAGTTATGGAGTTTAAATTAAAACAAGGCAGTTGATTGCCTGAAGCATAATACTTGACAGTCTGATAGTATAACACAAACCGCTCATTTTTGAATCCACGAGACCCTTTGTTACCAAGCATAACGAACCTTATGTGGCGACTCTTTAAAAATGATTGAAATTATTCCTGCAAATGTTTTGCTAGAGTTCTAGAAATGCGTTCTAAATTCAACTAGCATTGAAACTGCAGCAACGAACAGGTAGTGGAACATCCAAGAGGAATGCATTTGTTGTGTATCGTGTTATTGAGAGGAGAACTTGAAAACGTGCACTCAGACCTAACCCAGCAGATCAAAGCTGGAATTGTGGCTGCAGTCGTTCAGTGGAATTTGTCGGTGCTGCCCCAGCATCCAACTTCTTCATTGTTCTTCCTCCCAAACTCTCTGAAATCTCGGATTTTGATGTGATTCTGTAACCCCGATGTGTTAATCATTTTTCGAATCCGAAACCCTCGTAAATATGCCTGTAATTATTCAGTCTTTTCCTTTTTTTCAAATCTGTTACGCATGTGGGGTTTCTCCGAATTCCGTGTGCGACTCGTTGCTTTTTATTGTACATTTCAGACCGCAACGTTTGCCTAACCCAGCAAGTACGGAGGCCTACGTTGAGTCGGCGCTGTTCTCCCTGGATCCTCCACAGAAGTGCTTCAACGCCAGCTACGGTCTCTTTCGCGGACAAATCAGCACCCGAGTGCCGGATCGTGGCGACCTCGTGAGAGCTGGCTTCGCGCATCTGCGCTCACCCGAGCACACCCACTTCGGCTTCCTCGCGGAGTA
The DNA here is from genome assembly GCA_900604375.1 of Mesocestoides corti. Classification (NCBI taxonomy): domain Eukaryota; kingdom Metazoa; phylum Platyhelminthes; class Cestoda; order Cyclophyllidea; family Mesocestoididae; genus Mesocestoides; species Mesocestoides corti. Next base: position 299,802 of record UXSR01005191.1, on the reverse strand, counting down.
CAACTTCAACCCCTACACCCACCTCATCATCAGGTGAGCCGGAATGCATGCGCCATCTTCCCCACTTCTGCGAAACTCATTCACTCTACAACCTTAAACCATCTTGGCATTAAGTCCTCGGGAGGGTAATTTAGGGTGGTTGTTACTGCGTTGGTGTAATGACCGCACGGCAGTCGTTAAATGTCAGATGAGCAAGCAAATGTAGCCTCCGAGAATGCGGTGTGCTTCATTGTTCGGCCGTTTTGGGTTCAGGTATCGCGGTGACGGCAGGACCTATCGACTGAACATCCACCCCAGGTCTGATTGGGATGTCTTCTGGTTCGACATGCACCAATTCCCGCTCTACACACGAGGCGGTCCCTACTGGACCATAGCGAAGATACCCTTCTCGGCGTTCTACCTGTCAAACAAGGGCCAAGTGGTGGATCGCCAGCACCGACTGCCACTGACGAACGTGCGAATGATCTCCTTCACCCTGGCCGACCGCATCCCTGGACCCTTCGCACTGGAAATCGACTACATTGGTCTTTACTATGACATGTTCCACAAAGAGATGTTCGCCTACGAGCAGTACGATTCACCTGCCATCTTGAAGTGAGCTTTCACCGCCTTCGCACCTTTCACTCCAGATATGTACATAGAATTGAAGTTTCCGGTTTACGATGTGCTTCCTTTGTCTAAATAAAAAGCTGAATGATGATGTGCGTCAGCTCTTTGGAACTACTAAAGTGATCTACCCCGCTGAGGTGCGTGTACTTTGGAGTTTGGAAAAATTATGACGTCTTGTAGGGAATTACCAGGTTGCTAGAACATGTGTTGCGTGTGTGTGTTAATGTATTTTTACGCGTACATATCTTGACTGCACACGTTTCAGGCTGAAATTTGACAATCTTGTTTTATGAATCTAGTACAAGAATCCTAACTTTTACTTCGGATCAGGCAAAAGAAAAATTACACCGTTTCTCTCGCTTTAATCTCTAATTCCTGAACTGGACATGCTGCAGGTTCTAACTCTCACGAGATACTCTCTGTTCAATGTCGAAAAAATCCTTTTTTTGACATCTGGCAGGAATTCTTCCATTGTGGAGAAAAAGAGGCTGACTTTGTTCTGGCCGTGGGGATTTTAGCTAGTCACTTTCTTCCAGGATGAAACATGGAGGGTGGACGCTGTCGTGGCTTTTCGTGCTCTGGTTCTTTCTAGATTAAAACGACCGATTAGTTTGTGGGAGATATGGAAGGTGGCTATATCTCTAGCTCCGCTATTAATGCTGTTAAATCCCCGGTGTGGTTTGAGTCAACATGCCAGGGACCGCAGTAATAGGTGACTCCGACGTGATTGGCCGCAACAAATTGATTTATTGATACGGTAGTAGCGGAGTTGTTACAGGCTAATAAGTCGTAAGTTTATTTTGGATTGCTTAGTATCGATCTCTGAACGAACAAAGCTACTTGTGTTGTGAGCCCCAGCTTGCGGTCTAGAACCACGCCGGGGCCACGGAATTACCCCTGGTCCGATTACGTTTCCCTGATACCCACGATGAAGAAAAAGATCCGCGAGGACGTGGACACAGCCGTTTAGTTCAGAGCTCAACCACGTTGGTGTCGTTGTGTTGTGTGTGGGGTTTGCGCGTGTGTATTTGTACCTCGGATGTGTGAGTTATGCATGCGCTAACATCGAGACCTAGGTGTGAGGATAATCCAAATAACCGTGTGAATGAGGAGGCAGTTGGGGATTCGTGCGGCTGGCGAAAAGGGGAACCCTGTGTCGGATGTGGAGCGACCGGATTAAGGGGTGTGAATAAACACGATTCACAAAACTTGAATTGTATTTAGGTAAATAACTGGCCGACAAAATACCACAAATTGTTGAAAGTTAGGAGCTCTTTTTGCATCCGCTCTGCCCCACTATGAAATCAACTTCTGGACCAGAGGTGTGTGTATTTATAAGTCAACTGAATTCCATTTTTTTCTGGCAGAATCGACAAGCATTTGTGCACAAAACGCTGTTCGCTCCAAGTTTTCACAGTTCACTTGCTGGCCGAAATATTTAAGAAGTCGAGTTTAGCTACGGTTGGCAGACTGTTATGCCTAGGCCATCACAATGAGGGTACACGTTTCGTTAAAATACGATGGGTTTTCTTCCGTCAAATGTCTAGGTACCAGACACACCCTATGCATGCGAAACCGTAAACATTCATTCATGGGGGTGACCGATTCGACAAACGTCAGTCAAGTCACCTTGACGTGCCTCGACGTCTCTATGCAAGCCGATTAAGTTCTGCACTTTGTTACCAAAACTACTTATAGGTATCTATCTTGACTCTCATTGGATATACTACTGAAATATATGCACGTTAGTAATGCTTTTCCAAAAAGGTTAGTCTTAGTGGTTTCTGGACGTATTCAAGTGTCACATACAAGCTAGGCAAAATTTATTGATAAGATGGATAACCTCGAATGCATTGTTACATAAACGAATAATCCAGCCCTAACTGTGTAGCAAATGGTGACACGAATAAAACCGTCCAACTGTCATTTTTATGCCTTCCTGGTCCGCTAGTCTCCTTTCATGTTTAATAGGCTACTTTCAAAGATAATTGAGATCCTTAAGGTAAATACGAAGCCTTAAGTACTGGGTGTGCTTCCATTCAGGTTGGTTAGTTGTTGCTGTCTAGCGAGAATGGATGAACTCAACTTGCGTCTGAAAAGTCAGCTTTAATTAGTTAAAAAGGTAAAACAATTGCTTGAACTGAAGGTTAAGGTGCGTCCTTTACACAAATACAATCAGAATTGTTTGTGTGGTGTCCTTTGTGCATTAACTATTACTTTAACTTGTTGTGAATCGAGTTTATTCACACCCCTTAATCCGGTCGATCCACCACCTACACAGGGTTCCCCTTTTCGTACCATGTCGCCAGCCGCGCGGATCCTCAACTCCCCCTCATTCACACCCTTATTTGGATTATCCTCACATCTAGGTCTTGGTGTTAGCGCATGTATGACTCACACATCCGAGGTATAGATACACACACACAAACCCCACTCACGACACAACGACACCAACGTGGTTAAGCTCTGAAGTAAACGGTTGTGTCCACGTCCTCTCCGATCTTTTTCTTCATCGCGGGTATCAGGGAAGCGTAAACGGGCTAGGGTTAATTTCGCGGCCCCGACGTGGTTCAAGACCACATGCTGGGGCTTACAACAAACCACGGAATATGCTGTTGTGCAAGTTGACATCACGATAACTACTTCACCTCGTTCTTGTATCTAAACTCGTGTCGCATGACGACACCAACACCGTCTGGCTAGGGAATAACCAAATACGTCTCTCCTTTTACTGCTATTAAACATTTTATACCTTAATCGCTCGTCTCAAAGGAGGCCTAAATGCTTTCTCACATTCCATCTGCTCTCAAGATCGGGAATTCAATTCATTCCTTGATTCTTGATTAGCAGATTTTCGTCCTAAAATTTAACAGTTTTTGCATGCATTATCAATAAACACCCTTACAATCGACCCATTTTTTACAAGTGACTACCTGACTCAATTTCACGACAGTGATCACACACTTCGTTACTTGATGCAGCACGCGGAATCGGTAAATATTTTCTCTGAGGAGCGCAAACAAATCAAGTTGAACTGGCAACGTCTTGCCTCAAGGTTTTTTTTAAATTTCTTCTCTTGGATGGTGTGATTCAGTTGGCCCTTGAAAAATAATACTTCGTTAATTAACTTCCTTTGTGGCCTGGTTTAGCTCGGTGCTTGGAATGCATCCACATGGATGTAAAGGGCCTTATGAAGCCGCGTATTTTACCATGCACACTCATTCAGAAAATGTTTACACGTTCTTTGTCAAGATCTACATTCTAACTTGTCACGAATTCAGGAAAAAGGGAATTAATTTCCTCCTTCACGACGGTTGCTTGGAATTTACTGTTTGTTTATATTCTTCCAAGTTATTGGATCTCTTAAATTTGCCTAAAAAAGGACATTTCTTAAATGGGCGTTATAATTAGCGAAGTTGCACTGTCAGATTCAGAGAAAAACACGTAATGTCTCCAGTGGTCAGCGATGTTTCTAAATATCCATTTTCATCATTTGACATCATGTGATTAGGATTCGTGATGCTAGCAGATAGTGGCTGTTTTTGTTTCCATTAAAACTAAACTGACAGGAGAAATCTAATCAGAGTAAAAATTTTTTAACGAAACTTTGGGAAGCATTCTCATTGGTTACTAGGAGCTTGCTCGATTTGGAATCTATTCGCGTTTTGCATTTTAGACACAATTACCTGATTAATGAACAAACATGTCAACATCGTGGTTGTAGTGTTCTTACTTTTAAAAGAAAGAATTTTAACAAATTAGGGGTCGCTTGGCGGTGAATGCTCAAACGGTTAATGCTCAGGGAAAACATCTCTATATGGCAGAAACACGAACTGTTCTAATTTTCCTCGTCTTAAATGATTGGCTTCTAAATCCGTCCTGCGTCAACATAACCTTGAAAAATTGTTTCAATTAACTTGTTTACATGACGACTTTTCAAAACGGAAAACGCAAAGTTGCAATGTCGTTATGCCATGTTTCATGAGTGTTGTAAAAGCAACATGATTGGATCATACTCCTGCTCACGGAACAGTTGACGTGTTAAATGGTCGACGTAATCCGTGGACTATACTCCATCAGCTTGTCATCTGTTTAGTTCCCTGAAAAATTGGTGAGTACAAGAGCATTCAGCATTTCCAAGACTATGATTTTTCTTATAAAATCGTCCGACTTTTGTTTATGCACACAATTTGTCATTTTCAAATCTGCTCCCCTAATCCTATTGGCACATCTTCCTTTAAATGTGCCGTCAGCCTTAATTGCCGTCTAGGCCGGCCGAGACATGCACATGCGAACACATTCGACCATGTTTCACCGCCTTCGGCCGAAACGACAAAGGCTCTTCGCACGAGATCTTGCCTTCGTGCTAGAAGGTGGTTGGTTGCCCAAGGCTGGGGATTTGCGTGTTGGTTTTTTGCGCGAGCGTTTTTTATTACTGAAAAAAATACAAAAAAAAAATACATGCAATCTACGAAAAAGAAGAATTTTAATCAACTTTTCGCACCTAAGCTTGATATAAAAGAATGTAGCCAAGTTCGAGATTGTACAGAAACAGTTACGTTCAAAGTTGATCAACGCAAATACAAGTTTGCATAAATCACAGTTATGTAACAGCTTATATAAAAATTACTTCGCTTTCTAGCACTTTGTGTTCCCAACTGCTGGGCCGTCAGCAGATTTCCTGCAAAAGGTCATCTCAGTTCTTTGCAAATTTGACAAGTAGGAATTGATCAAGACAAACTTACTCTGAAGAGGTTGGGGTTTGGTTACACTATTTGACCGTCTTCGTAAACATTTTTTTCATACTTAGCTGCATATATTTGGGGTGTGCCCTTTATGGATAATGCGCACTGACTTGCGTTTAGAAAGTAAACGGTTTTAGTCAGCCAAATTCCTGGCCAAACAAACAGACGACCACGGTAGCCGAATTTACATCACCAGATCGTGTGTCTTAGGACATTGCATCACAATCCTTTTCATTCTCACATGTTTTTGTTTATTTAGTCTTTTTCCCATTCTCAAACACACATCAGTAAGCAATTTTTCTACTTGATGCAACAATTCTTCATCAGTCAAAGTTGTGTATAAATTAGGATTGAAAACTAACCTCCTGAAATGGCATCTACTGAAATTAAGGTGCAATTTTTAATTTAATTGTAGACTTTTATTTTAACGGTCAATCCTTTCGACGTGTTCACAAATCAGATGCGTTTAAACCCATATTTAAAAATACGGCTGTCTTTTTCCATTTGCTTTTAATTTTAAGGGACCCAACTGCAAATAGGAATGCGTTTCCATGTGTGCTAACAGAGGTCCACTCGATTTCCTTTCAAAATCATGTGTCTGTCGATGTAAGTTGCCATCACATGACGCGTCCTGGGAGGAATGATTTTCGCTTGTTACAGCAGAGCAGTGCGTGGGATACTCGCGTGGAGTTTTCGCAGTTCACGTCCAACACAACTGACGTATTTTCTCGATGACATTACTAATTAAGCTTGAAGCTTTCACATGGCGTTCGTGTAGACAAAAGGTAATTATAAACAAGCGAATTTACCAGTTGTTCATCACTTATTTACTTAAGCCAGAATTTAATTAAGACAGCTAGAGGATTACGCAACCTAAGATGCAGTGAACGCTTGGACTTGCTACAATCAATTCTTAAAATGTGTATGCTTGCTGAGGCAATTGCTGCCTTTTTTAACATAGGCGCGTGTGATTTGTAGACGAGTACGCATTGATTGCGTTCTTGACCAGAAATCAATAGTCAATATGCGTTCTTTGTCTCCGCGCATTCTCCAGCTGCAACAAGCACCGTTACACTGTTGGCGCGTTTGGTATAACTTCACTTTTGAAAACCAAAACTGTTAAAAACTGGAGTTGTCCCTCACACTTTCATTAATTGCGCCGATTGAAGTAAGCATTTTCAAAATGGTACAACCAACGGCGACCAAATCTACTGTGAGATGCGCAGAATTGATGGCACTGGTGGCGAATTTTGGCATCGTTACTCTGTACAAACTCTAGAATCACAGAAGTTTGAATAAATGCCACACTCCTATCATGGCCTTCAAGTGTTATGGTGGTTCACTCAGATTCTTTAAGTACTTTGCGCAACCTATACTATTAACAAAAGTAATCAGTAGACATGATTTGTTCGACGACGACTATATTATGCATTTTTATGCTACTTTAGACAGTGGTGGTGAGGAATGGACGCAGGAAAAGTGGACTCCAAAGCAGAAATGGTCTCGAACTCATTTCAGGGGAACTGTCAACCAAGGAACAAACATCTTGGTGGTACTTTTGTTCTCCTGGGCGGAAAACAGGAAGGGGACCACTTTAAGTTTAGAGAATTCTGATTATTAAATGTCTGGTAAAGTTGCGAGCTAACGCAAACGGTAAAAAATGGCTTTATTGTGAAATTCAATTAATATTTTCCTCACTCTTCACTTAAGAGGGATTAAGGTTTGTTTACGCTAACACTAACCAGAACAGGCCAATTGAATGTGATGATTAGCAGAAGTTGGTCGTTAAATTGCCTCAGTTGACAAAACCTTTGAGGTAAAAAAGAGTTAAATAATCAAACAGGCCGCCCTAAGCGGTTGAATTGAAGCATTAGGGAGAGTAGCACCCCTCCACCCAGCAAATTAGCCAAACTTCGTAGCAAAACAACATGCACAAGATGTTCTAACTCATAATTAAATGCGTCACTGTCTCCACCTTCATGTAAATTAAAACGTCTTAAGGTTTAGAGCAGGTGTTAAGTCGCTTTAAAGATTCCCCGGACATTGCCGTCATTTATGTTGATGTTAATTGAAGTAAAACAAATCATGTCTACTGATTACTTTTGTGGATAGTAAAGTTTATTCAAAATGCTGAATTTGAGTGAGCTATCATAATACCTGAGAGGCCAGACTTGAGCATATTTCTTGCCCTGAATTCTGCGATCCACGAGTCTAGATAGGATAACGATGCTATTCACTGCCACCAGTGCCATCAGTTATGCGCATTTCAGATTAGAATTGGTCGTTGCTGGATGTAACAGTTTGGCCACGTTGACTTCAATCGACACAGTGAATGAGAGTGTGATGGGCAACTCGAGTTTGTAGCAGTTTTGTCGCTTTAAATTGTAAGCTGAAGTAACAACTGAATGAGGCTCGAAGACGTGGGATGCATGAGATGGATGTTTGACCACGAAATTCTATTACACACAGCCTGGTTAGTCTGAATGTTATCGGTTCTTGGATCCAAACGCAAAATTCCGGTGGTTGGTCAAATTCTAAACGTGAATCCCTTGGCTTATTCAATCGACCACCTCTACAGTCCGGGACAAGCGCATGAACACATGCAGAGAACTTTTACCGCCTGAGACAGCTACTGAGAGTCTGAGTGACCAGGTTGTTAATGTCTTGGGTGTCCTTAACCGGTTGGACTACGAGGAACCAACACGGATAGGCGCTTTTCCAGTTGGGTCCCAGAAGATTGTGTGACCCAATGAAGTGGCGTGATTATGGAAGTTCTACAAACTGTGACAAAATCTCAGTTATTCACTTTCCCAACTTCAAGAATCAAGCAAAAAATTGGTTATTTCGAAGGGACTAGCTCCAACCTTATTGGTAGTAAATACATGGGTCACAGTCAAAGGAACCCACGAAACTGCAGTTGGTGATGATGATTCAAGTTAATCATCTTCGTTAAAGTATGTCCAGACTCTTCGCTAATTCACCCATTCAAATAATCTGCGCGTATGCTCAGCCCTCCCCCCACTTCATTTCTTTGCTCCCTATTGGTTGGACACGTCTGAACATGTATCCGTTCGCACATGCAACCCCCGTATGAGTCTGCGACTTACGGCATACGCGACCATGTGTACACACCGGCAGTCGGGTTGAACGATCTCGTAAATGTTAGCGTATCTGAAGCCTCCGTCTTCCAATTTCTTCTTGGGTATCTGTGTAACGTAACACGGTGTGCACAATCTAGCAGTATCAGTGCCAGTTTGAGACCCAACCCGGGACTTTGCAAGCTGTGATCTCGACGTGATCGTCACTCTCACTGTGGATGGGATTTTGTAGCGAGTGGTCCAGACGTGATCGCTAGTGCCTCTGCGAACAGGATCAGAAAGATTGGATGGCAATGGCTTGATATCCCTTGAACCCCTTTGTGGACGAAATAGAGTGGGTTAATTCCATTACCGAAGCATGTAAATGAATATTCCGTGAGGGTCCGTGAATGTAACCCTAGTTCATAATCTAGTTATTCCTGCAAGCAGCGCAAAGTACCTTAGTTCCTTGCTAATTCCAGGCAATGCAAATTTCTCTTGCACGACAATGAACAACCGTACCCCACTTCACCCTCCCACCTTCTCGCCACTTTTAAATTACTCAAAACCAGGCAATTTCCAAACAGCTTTCACCACTTCCCTAAAGTCCGGGAAAGTAGTATGCAAACATATATTGGGGAAATGAACAATAACATTCATTTTTAGAGTGAGAGACAAGGTACAATTATAAGTTGGCAAAGTATACACCGACGTATAATTATCAGCTATTTATAACTGATGACGGGTTACAGGAAGGACTCGAAAATAACCGAGACGTGGGACAAGACGAGAGAGGTAACGTACGGTAGATGCAACATATCATTAGTAATGTAAGCTGAAGAGAAAAGAAATGACACAAAAAAGGCTTGCAGGCAGCGTAATGAATGAAGTTACGAGTTCATGCCGAATGTTTGCTTTGAAGGGAGGTGTTTGCAGAGAAGCGTAAAAGCGGAATTGGAGGTGAAATGTGTGGAAAATAATACCGACTCAAAGGTACAATTAGTACGAAATACCTATGCGTAACTTACATAAAGACTTAGGAACAAAACTTCCAAACTATTTTGAGCACTGCTAACTTAATGGCGATGGTAAAAGGCACCAGAAGGCGGTGCTGGTAAGTACCAAAACTACAGTGAACCAAAAGTGCACAAATTAACGTGGTATTTGTTTTGACTTGCAATACGTTGTCTCTCTCTATCTCTGCCGGTACTTCAAATAATATGACTGTATCTAATAAGGGCTGCACAGAATACACGTAAATTGGGAATGGATGCAAGGGTAGCAGGAGTCTTTGGTGTTACTCTGTTTTAACCTTGAAAGTTCGGCGGATTAGAGTTTTTTGGCATTTGTCTCATTTTGCGCTACCCGATTTTGGTTTTGCTTCTCGGCGAACAATCGCAGAGCCGTATTTTCACGAGAGACTGTCGAGGATTTTTGACCGGAATTTAAGGAGCTGAAATCCCCTACCTCGGCGGCTGTAGAGGTGAAGGACTTACAGAACGACGGATTCTCATTCCCAGCACGTGACTCATTCTTGATCTCGGATTTAGCATTCGACGTCAGCTGGGAGAATAGGGAGCGGTTTCCTGCTGGGCTGGAGCACTCTGCGCCGGATGAGATGCTGGCTGATCGACGCGCCAACTGTGGGGAGAATTTGACGCCGCCCTGAGATGGCGTCGTGGTCCCGACACCAGAAGAATCACCCAACATCTGTGGCGTCTTTGCTGGGGTTTCACTTGTACCCTGTGGTGTGGGGAGTATTGATTCGTTCAATTTTCCATTCATCTGACTCATTTGCAGAGTTGGACTCAGCGTGCTTGGTGGCGGGGTATGCGTTGGTGGTCTGAGTCGCGGATTTGGCGTCGTCTTAAACGAAACTTGCAGAACACGGTTACCCAGGGCAAATCCATTCAAAGAGTGAATAGCCAACAAAGCTTCCTCATAATTACTCATCGTCACAAACCCGAACCCCTTGCACTTGTTCGTGGTTGGATCGCGGATAATCTTAACTGTCTGCACTGCACCGAATGGGCCAAAGAGTTGCCAGAGATTGGACTCTTCCGTCTCGGGGGCCAGGTTGTACACGAATATGCACCAGCCGGTGGCAGTCAGAGCCCCTGAACTCGCTGCCACAGCTGGCGCAAGGAGGGGATTCACAACGGCTGCTGCACTCGCTACTGCGGGTAGGAGATCAGCCGCATTAGGGCCCTGGCCATTAGCTCCGCCTGCGAGAGCCGACGAATACTTCAATCGATTAGAGATCGACGCAAACTGCTGAAGGGGGCTAAGAAGACCGGCAGCGGCGACAGCATTCGCGGCAGCAGAGGCCGCAGATCTTGCCGGTGGGCTCACCACCGACGCAGCCACCGACTGAAGCTGGGCAGCCTGTTTGAGAAGCGCCAAACCCAAGCTATCGTGGCGAATGGAGTTTGGTGAGTTCGCAAACTTGACCGTTATGGGCTCGTTCGGTGGGGCGTTCGGGTAATCCGCAGGAGGTTGGTAACCATTTAGTCTGCGAATAGCCTGTTCTGCCTCGTGGCGCTGGTCAAAGCGGATAAAGGCAACACCTCTAGAAAGACCAGTTTTGTTGTCGTAGAGAATTCGCGCGGTGATAATTTTTCCACAATGAGAGAACAATTCCTCCAACTCTGTCTGAGTCATTTTTCGTGGAAGTCCGCATATGTACAGGTTCGCCCCTTTGATCGATTCAGAACTAGGCCGTGCGATGGAAACTTTGATGGTCTTATTTTGCAATCTCAGACCATTGAGAGTTCTAATGGCCTTTTCGGCATCGGCGGCTCGTACGAATTTGACAAAAGCATACCCCAGACTCTCACCAGATGCCTTTTCTCTAACTAATTTACAAGATTCCACCTCACCAATGCTCGAAAATAGTGCCTTAACCTCATCTTGGGACATATAGGGTGGCAGATAGTTAACAATTAAGTTGGTCTTATTCACAGACTCACATGTTTGTCCACTTAAATTGCAGACATCAAGCTGCCCCTGGGTAATACTTCCATTGGAGGTGGTCATGTTTGAGGGACTGGGAGACGAGAAGAAGTAATTATTTCCATGAATGTTACCACTGAAATTACGGGCAGACGTAGCGGCGTTATTTTGAGGCGCAGGTTGGGAGAGAGTTGTGGACTTAAAGTTGGATTCAGGAGGGAAATAAGGTACGTCGGGATGCTGCATGTAGGTATTTGACTCCTCAACCCTGCGCTCTTTATTTATTTTGATTCGGTTATCCTGTTGTTGTTGCTGTTGCTGTTGGAATTGGCTAGGGGGAGAAATTTGGCCCTGCTTCTGTGGGTACACTACGCTGCTTGATTTAAAGTTTTGCAGTTTCGGATCGGGGATATAAATGCGAGCAGGAGTTTGGGATTTATGCGGTTCGTTTGGGTGGGACGAAGTGACGCACTGCTGATTTGTTCGAATGGAAGGGTTTTCAGACACATGGGGCTCTGGGGAATTAAGGATTACCTTCTCAGTTGAGTCAGAACAAGGGGAAATAGAGGTTGAATAGGTAGATTCTGTGACCGACTTTTCAAGAGCTTCCTTCTGGTGGTCATGCTGGTGAATTTTCAGAAGGAAGTTGCCACTCATCAGATTGGAGGAGGCTGCATTGTTTGATTCAGATGTTGTTGGGACATCTTTGTTGGCTTTTAAGGCATCAGATTCGCATACTGAAAGATTCGACTCATTAAGGCCTGCTCTTTCCTGGGATTCAACAGCACGCTCGGGAGTACCTTCGCTCGTGTATTGGCAAAGAGTTTCGTTTATCATATTAGAAGTAGATTCATGAGGGTTGAAGATTGATGTGATTGCGCATTTATCAGAAGAACGCTGCTCATCGCCTATATCTCCAGACGCCCTTTGATCCTGACCAGCTACCGAAATACTTGGCTGAGAGACAGATAGGGGGTTTGTACTAAGGCTCCTAATTTCACGTTTTTCTGCACAAATTTCTCTTGACATCATCAATCTAAAGAGGGTCCACGTTGCTGACAACCCGTAGAAACCATTCAGCAACGATTTTAATAAAACGGCAGATTCAATAGCACTGAGGAGTTAGTGAAGTTTTAAAGGTTGAAAACACCGAACCAAGTCGACGATGAGACGTCCTAAACTAAGGTGCGTTGCCCTCAAACAAATGACTAAAACCAGCCAGGCACTGCGGCTGTTACCGTAGTAATTCCAAGCCAAACTCAATTGAAGAATGACTCGCCACAATGACAGTGTGCTTATTCGATTAGTAATTTTTCAAAAAAATCAATAGTCATTTGACGCGTGGTTTGGCTATTCGTGCATCCGATTTGCAGCTGTTTCACTCAAGGTAATTGCATTTGCTAACATTAAGTTTGTGCTAATTTAGAAACACTCATATTTTTGTGCAAATTGTTAATCTGCTCGCTGATTTTCACACAGCACCACCAAATTTTTTCAAGCATTGCGTTCTAAATAAAGCGTAGGAGCGAAGTTTTGGATGCAAAAACGAGGAAACATTTAAAGGCGGACCATAGTATGCACTTTTAAGGTGCTATGGAACCAAGTGAATTATAACTGATTGATTCCAGTACTTCACTTGCAGAGAGATAGTTTGCTGCGACTAATTAAGGCAAGTCATACTTTGACTTCCCTTCTTTTCCCACTTTGTAGGCTTCAGTCTGAATAATTAAGATTTTTTTTTAAAATGGTGCAATAAAACTGTGCACAACCATAACATTTATTTTGGCTGATTGTTGTCGTAGTTTAAATATGAGTTAAATGTCGAACGTATGCTAGTCAAGTTGTATCATTTTCACAAAGCCGCCACATTAAGTTCGTTACATTTTGTAATAGAGTCTAGCGGTTTCATTAATGAACGGTTTCTGCCACGCTACCGGACATCCTAAGGAAGCTAACGCAAAACGAGACTTTTATTCCCCGGGATTCGCACAAGGCAGACAGAATATCGTCTAATAATAAGATGCCAGAAGGTAAGTGCTATTTACAGTCAAATATTGTGGTACAGGTAATCAACTGCATTGTTTCAATTTAAGCCCCAGAAATATGGATTTAATCAACGACTTAGGCCACCTTTTTGCAACATTTAACATGACGAGTTCGAGCATTTTCAACAGCCCTACATTCGTTGAATCAACGATGAACACACAGACCAGGTCATTCGACTTGGAATTAAGTCGAGACCATGTCACATTCGTAAATGTCACGTTGAGTTAAACTGACAGACAACTTAGCAAAACTACCAGACACGCATTAATTACCTAGACACTAGTAGCTTAATCATTTGTCTGTGTGGAGATGTCAGCTGTGCTCCCATATCAAGGTGGAAAACAAGAGGTACGGCGATTGGACTGACATGGTGACGGTGCGCTGGAGCATTGCACACGATGACTTCGGGGAATGCAAAAGGAAACTGCCGGACTGACTGAGTCATGGAGCCCTGTCAGCCGTTCAGCGCAGCGGGAATGAAGGCAGATGTGTGCACCAGACCATCGTGGATGGCGTCCACAGCGGTGAAACAATTCAACACCCAACCACGTGGTGCCTCGGGGAATTCGAACGGTGCCGCATCAGGCGAACCCACGCCACGTTAAACGCGCTGGCTTAAGTCAGCGGTTCACACGCCAGTCGCGAATCACCGCCCTGTGTTGGATGTCTGAAGTTGTGTCAACGTGTCAGGCTACATCACTGTGTCTTGTTCAATCGAATGTTGTTGTCAATCTGACGGCCAGAAAGTTAGTTTCAGCAGGACTGAGTGGTGGCCGTGGTGGTGACGGTTCAGTGGTTGCAGAGTCCGAGTGAGTTTCACGTTCACCTCTTGTCTACACGACAAGCACGATGCTTTGTGCAGTCTGTGATAATGTGGATGGCTTTAGCAAATACACACCACAGCTGAATGCGAGGAAAGCGAGTGCTGCTCACCACGACCACGAGTGCTTACTTCAATGCCTCAGGATAGCAAGAGTCCCATTGGGATTGGGGTGGGTGGAGGAGTTGCAAAGACGCAACGCTAATCCAATTACGGCGTCGAAAGGGGCTTTGATCCTAGGTGGAGGTGGAGGAGGCGACCGATGCTAATCGTGGTCACAACGGCCACCTCTCTGCACATGATCGCTGCTGCTTGATAATTTATGGTAGCACATGTGCATGCGTGCTTGCAAGTGACTGAAACACGAGCCTTCACACATCTGACTCTCGTTTTGTGACAACATTCTGACAGTTGAGTGAGGTGAAATCACGTGTAAACCAACGCACACATTTATAATGCGGGCCTGAGTTAAGTCTCGCATGCAGGTTTCGAGTTATGAACACGAGACCAGTGGCCAGATTCGATGTATTACTGACCTCGAGCGATTGCGAAGACGCCAATGACCTATTTTAAAATGACGAAATTCGCCGCTTGTCAAACACTTCTGACACAATTTGCATCATCGTCATCTCTGCTGCCACTTCATGGCAAAACAGCAATTGAGCAAAAGGATGGAGAAGGGTTCCTAACTGTGTGACTTGTTGACAGCACGATTTGTGTGACAAATAGATTCGTTGAGGAATCACACTGGTGTGAATAATGAACACGATAAAATCGCCCATTACATCCGCAAATGTCACAATGGCGTGGTTTTGTTTTCCTGCTGATCTCGTGCGCTGATTAGGGTGAGCACGTTCTGGTTACCTGCTGCCAGATCGCGTGCATTTGGTTTTTTCTTTATTTGTCACAGAAACGGACCAGAGGATGGAGAGGTTGGCAGGTGGGATGTTGGTGTCACGTGAGTCCGTGAGGCGGAAATTTTCACCTCCATGGGAGAACTGCACGAAACCACAGTTGGCTTCGTTCATCACAACTCCAGTCAGCAAGACTGTGAGTTCGTGCTCAAAGTACAGCCCCTAAGGATGTGATCGGTGGGATTCAAATTTAGACGAGTGAGGGGTCACTGTTGCGCGTTGGAGATGCTTGGGTGATATAAAATTATCCCAATTCACACACCGTAATGCAAACGAGACCTGAGACGTTCAATTCGGAGGTTGAACCCACAGAATTTGCTCTTATCGTTGGATGCCTACACTAAACTGCGTGTGTTCGTTCAAAACAGGATGGAGAATGAACACACAAACCAGAAGCCAGCCAGACTTTGACAATTACCACGCGTTTTAACTGATCATTATATCCAAAAAATATGATGCATGTCATTTGATCGAGCGCTTTTTAACCAATCCCGGGTCGTTGATACCTAAACAACGAAGGAGTGTGCAAATGTGCCTGCAAACATTGTGCTAACAAGCGAAGTTAAGTTGGCTGTGGCGCAGGCAGACTAAAGAGACCCCAGACACGTTACAGACGCAGCAACGAGTCACGTGAGGCGGAAAATTACGACGGCGTACGCCCCCGCCGCCGTCTGACGAAGTGTCGACAAGAAGAACAAGAATGTTAGCGTTAACAAACGTGTAAAGTGCCGTAATTACGCCGTTCACGCCCCCAATTTTCCTCAAGGCCATAGATTCGGGGCTTAAAGTGGAGATTCTAATTAGGATTAAGCAATAAAAAGGGATTACAGCAAAAATTAGGACCGGATTTAAAAAATGTCATTTATCTTGAGAAAAGTAGACACGCACTAGCAATAAGCAACCAACCAATAGGAGTGCTAGGAGGTGGCCTTCATCTCTGCTTAAAAATAGCCAACAGAGTTCACTTAAGCGCTCCCGACACTTCACGATTTTTTCCAAAATCTCAAGCCTGCTGTCTGACAACGTTCTCCCAATTTGTTGGGTGTGCACACTTGTCTGAGTTGCCGGTACTTCACCACACACACAATCCGAGTAGCCGTGAATAACGGTAGTTAAGGGCCCACGAGTAAGCATTGGCGCTTCTTCCCCTTCCTCACTGATCGAACAGGCTTGCGTTCACTGCTTCGATACCTCCATTCCGGCACATTCAGTCGACACGCCTTTACGCTAGTGACCATCACCGGGCCACCGCACTTGTCGCAAGTCTTTTGACCACGTCGAAAAAAGGTGTCGAGGTACCACTTCACACTGCAGGCGCGCCAACAACAGCAAGATTCAAAGTTCCAGGTTTGCTTTGTATACGTGGGTGCTTAGAGCGCCACAAATGGTTTCATTGCCGGAGGGAGGCACGTTTACACACACCCCAAACGCGACCATTAATCACATGGATTTGGTAAAGCGAAAGATTCTTTTGCCAAATCGGAGGCTGTGGGTGCCTGGTGCTGAAAAAAGGCGTGGTTTCATACCGCCTGGATGGGAAATGCGACGTGTGAAGTGTTCAAGGTCATCCGCGTATACACACGTACACACAACAGTGCGAAATACACACGTTGCTACACAGTTTCATCTTCAACCACACAATCAATGAGCTGGGAGGACGTTTTACCATCAAACAGCTATGAGAAGCTGAATAATTAAGACGCCTGTCATGTTATCAGAAGAACGAAAAAGAGAAGTAAGAGGAAGGAAGTGTGAACGTGCAAAGGCTCTGTGAACAACACGACAAAAGCAAAAAATACCACATTATATAAGGCACGAAACAAGACGCCACACACAGCCCCGTCATGGAGTCAAACAAATGGCATTTTTATGGCTGTTTAGGCGTGATTTGACACCGTTTCCGCTCTTACATAACGACAGAATGGGACAAAACACCATTTGCATGAGTTTGGCGCCACAGGCGGTTTGCAGTGGGAGTGGATTTGGTGTTGGAGAATAGCAGCCGACGCTGCAGGACACGTCAAGTTCCCAGACACGACTGCTTTTAATTACACAAACGAAAATTTCGTTAAAAATTCACAAAAGACTCGCTTCTCGGGGGCCAAACGAACCCTCTCAAGTGTAAATGGTTAACTTAGCCAAAAATTACTACATTTGGCGATAACAGGGTGCAGAGATTGTAGCACAACTTGTTGAGAAGATCCAACGTCTGTGAAAATTCCGCCGACATGAAAATTGGCAATTGCATAAACACGGCCACCGGAGGCGATTAAAATCGCTCATATGTGGAGTTGTTTATGCATACCGCCCCAAAAAAACCGCCTTGGGTGTTTGTTTTAACCGTGCCAATTGTGACTTCTACAGAAGTACATTACAAAAAAAACATGAAACGCGCAGAACTGTGTAACTGCTTGCCAAGGCAAAAAAATCACGATTACTGTCACTGAAGACAAAGGTGGCAACATCCGCGTGCTCCTTTCCACAAATGGAAACTTGCAAGTAGCAAATAACCCCTCACGGCTCATGCAAATTCCTTCAAAAGATTCGGGGCTCGAAGTAGGAAGGAATATTTCAGGATTTAAAAAAAGGAAATTACCCAAAATCGGGTATTTTTGGGTGAAATACACTTAGAACAATTAGATTTCCAAAAATTCACAACTTCTGAGGTAGTGCAGCCGGAAATGTCCGGACCACGAATGCACAAGTATGTCAACTGGACAATTTCATTCGAATTCCCAGTTTATTAAGATGGAATTTTATGTCATTCTTAGTTGGGGCTTAGAATTTTGTGGTAAGGCAGCTTAGATGACACGAATACAAGGTTTTGCCGTCTTGTCAGTGAACTTTGGATCACGATGAGGTCCCAACGAGGCGGTTTGGGTATTGAGTGACACAGGTGGTGGTGGTGGTAGCACCAAGTTTGGTTGAAAAATGATAATCATACGGCGATTAAAACCACGGCGAACAACCACAAAGCATACCGGTCAGCAGAGTACATGATGGAGAACGGGTGGGAGTCCTTCTCACGAGGACTCAGCGGCTTCTTTTCGTCGCCAGAAGTCCGCGAGCCGAGGAAGTCAGGAGGGACGTTGTGGGGTTCGCCTTTGCCCGAAGCCGGTCCCACCGCGTCTCTGTTGGAGCGCACAAACTCTGCGCTGGAGTAGCCCTCGTCGAAGTCGGCGTCGGTGTAGACACTCCACAGCTTGAAGTCGGAGTCGGTGAGCTGGGGGAAGCGTACCAGGAAGCGCGTCTGTCCGTGAACACAGGGCTGAAGGAAGTGAAAATTACGTGGCGTGGACGTGTAGACATGTTTACTACTGGTTCCATAGACATTCATAAGGAAACGTTCCCTTACTTACGGAGAATAAAAGACACTAGGAATTAGATGATATTTCACAAACAGGTAAACGGCGTCTAAGATGGCAAAATATTGATGCCATTGTGAGATAAGGAAGAGACAAATTAAAGAGGCATTAATAGAGTAGTTGGAGGGTGGGTAAATTAACACGAAGCTTTGAAGGGACCAGCACATCCCATTCCATGGTACCCACTTGGAAAAAAAACTACCAGCTCTTCTAGCCATAATACTAAGTTACTATTAAGTAACAAGTGCGAATGCGAGTCAAGAATGAAACGAAAAAAAGGTAAACAAACGCATCATAAACAACGCCTGCCAGTTCATGGAGAATAATCGAGAGTCAGTTAGAAAGGGACGAAGCTGAACTTGGAGGGATTTGGATGACTGGATGGGCATTGGACGAGAAAATTGCATGACCACACACACACACCCCGACGAACTCACATCAAAGCCGGCATTTGATCGCCTGAGGCGCCGTTTCAGGTTTGCGATTTCCTCGTTCCAAGGCTTCAGCCGCAGCCACCAGCGCACGAGACCCTCGATTTTGTCGCCCTTGTTGCGACCGCCAGCGCGATCCACTTCGTAGAAGGAAGTGCGCTGCGAGGCAATCAGCAAAGGCTTCGTGCTACCACCGATAAAGAGGCTCGTCTTTGACGCTGAGCGACACCCTGAGGCAATTCTGTGCATTCTGAAAAACACACAAGTACGCTGTGTTAAATTATCTTTACAAACATCTCTCAATTATACCCCGTACATTTATGCAGCCCCCGCATCTATGCATCCACTGATTCGGCTTGGTTTTGTCGATCTCGAGTAAAAGACAATCATTTCACCGACAAGAATATTGTTGTGGGCTCCAGCACATGGTCCTGAACCACGCCGGGGCCACGGAATTAGCCCTGGTCCGATTACACTTCTCTGATACCCGCGATGAAGAAAAAGACCGGAGAGGACGTGGACACAACCGTCTACTTCAGAGCTCAACCTCGTTGGTGTCGTTGTGCCGTGTGTGCTTATACCTCGGATGTGTGTCATACATGCGCTAACATCGGGACCTACATGTGAGGGGGGGAGTTGAGGATCCGCGCGGCTGGTAACATGCTGCGAAAAGAGGAACCCTGATTCGGATGTGGAGCGACCGGATTAAGGGGTGTGAATAGACACGATTCACAACAATACAATCCAGCAGTCAAATCAGCAGATGAGCGTTTGCATACTCTTTAAACCGACCAAACAGAAACTGTGGAGCTTCAAAAGTGACACGTCACGTATTTGACAACAGAATTGAACCACTAAGTTTTGCTTCAAGCGAGTAATTTTCTCGTATAAAAAAAATTTACACATGGAAAACCAATTCATGGGAGTAGCGGTGCTCGTGAATTGTCTTAAACAATAAAAATTTGCACTAACCGCGTTATTTGTGGTCAGAAGAGGCCATAGGAGGCCTAACTAATTACGTGTACAAGAAAATTCGCCAGATAATAGATTGCTTAAATGCAGTGGTACCGATTTGGGGCAATTGGAAAGCGGGAAATCTCGGGTTTATGGAGGCCATGGACGTGATATTTTCCTTTTTATGATAATGCGAGATCATAAAGGTGTGTTAATAAAGAACTGATGGAGAGTGAGACGCAAATTCAGACAAATGCGATTTGCTGGTACCAAAGTAGCATCCATTACAATGAATTTGCGAAGACAAACTGGACCGTTACACAGTAGGGCTTTTAGTATAGGAGAAACCGTGAGTGCATTGCAGGAAGGGCCAATAAGTTGTGTAGAAATGTAAGTTTGCAATGTGCAATACTGTAAAACTAACAAATCAGTGAAGACTCGGTTAATACCTTAATGACTCAAAGTAGATTATTTAAAAGGTCAATAAAGCTACGAAAACGGTTTTTTATTGCATTCGTATTTGATTGTGGGGAACAATATAAACCACCAAATGTCAAGGCGTGCGATTTGAACTAAACTTCAAAAACATTTTCTACGGAAATCCAATAGACAAGAAATGTTATCGTTTCATGAAGATCGAACTGAAGGGCAGAGAATCCCAAAACTAGGTCATTCAATTCTGCGTTTGCTATATTTAAATAGAAACTAAAGTAATTTGTGAGAGTAAATAAACATTTTGCAGTATTTTGATAAGCGAACTATGTGACAGGAGGGGATACGTGGTCACGTTGGAAGCTGGGACGTGGAGATTGGCCCTGTTTACGAACAAAACACGCTTTGTTCCAGGAAAAGGCATCAGCTTTGACGTGCCTCGGCCACGCACCACTAACGTCACGTAGGCCTCCTGCCACCAGCGCAATCAGCACTCCGACGTGGCGCTGATTTTCATAATTAGCTCTGGGTTGTGAATGCATCAGCAAGATCAGTGCAAAAAACCGCCCGCCACAAATTCCTTAAACGTGGAGGCGGACCTCAACACACGCCAAGTCCTCGAAAACATGTTAGAAGTGAAGGCGAAATGTGTACATACGCTGTCCAAGGACAATGGCAAAACAGGCACGAAGTAACACCAGCCCAGGCTACAATTGACACTAGACTTCTTTACGACCCTGCTTTTGACTTAATGATCTGCGTTTTCAAAGGCATTTACTGCATTAGGCAGTAAAGCGGTACAAGCGCTTGCAAGGCACGAAATTAGGACAGCACCCCATTGTGCTGTTTATCTCAGAAAAAAAAACCAAAAAAAATTGACATTTCTGTCCCTTTTGACACTCTTTCCAAAATTAAAGCTAGTACTCTTTTAAAGCGGGCTAAAACGAGTTGTGAATCCAATTTGATTGCAGCAGGAAACACAAACAGGGCAAATTCTGGGTCCTACGAAGGCGCAGTTTCAAAAACTTGGTTTTGATGTTGGTAAATTTCAGCACCTAAGCGCGCAGCCTTAAAACTCCCTTTTTGTGAGTGAGACAAAACGCCTTATCCGACAATTGTCGTCTAAAGACGACAACTTCTACGACGTCACGTAGCGACGCAAAGCCCTGATGGCCTTAACCCGATGTGCAAAATCTGCACACCGGAATTCCGTGGTGCTAAAACGCCATGGGTGTGAGCGCGTGATCACGACGAACCACGCGCGAATTTGGCAGTTAGACAACGCGGATGTCATGCCTCACGAAGCTGAGATCCAGTAGCATGTAAACATAAATGACGTATAACTTCGAATGGAGGTGAGACGAAATGGGATGGGGGTGTGTGTGGGGAGGGGAGGGAAACAGTTAACCGAAATAGAGCACCAATCGCATTAAATCAGGCGCCTCAAGTCAATATTTCCGATATTGATGAAGCCTATTGGTTTAACTTAGTCAAGAGGGTTACGGTTTATAGCGGATTTTGAAAAGCGACTTGGTACTTGCGGGATTTCACGTAATAGCGACTGTTTTCAACAAAACGCATAAATCATACGGGCCCTTTCCGCAGACGCAATTACTTCCATAAGTGCGCTTTAAACATCGCATGGAGGATTTCTCAAGTTCGTCAGAACAAGCCTGCCAAAGAACGCCAAGAAATAAGCGGACGTTTTTAAACACCTAGATGACTTCACCTACAGCTACTGGATGATTGCTCTCGGTGTAACTTAGACATCGAGATTTAGGCGATGAAGGCCATTAGGAAAAACGACACGCACACCCCACCTCACACATCACTTTTTTTGCGTATAAAGTGGTTAGGGGGGGAATAGGTTGCCTGGCCAGGGGAATAATTTACGCTCCGCAACAAAACACCACAACGCTCTTAATGCTAAGCTTGACTAGAGACACGAGGGAAAAAGTCGACACGAACAGCAATCTGGCATGCCACGGCATACCCTAGTGTCTCGTGGTGACTAACCAGCCCAGTCGAGCCTGAGACAGAACAGGTTCGTTTTATGCGCGAAGCGACAAATGCCCGTAGCTGAAAGAAAAAGCCCGGTTCGCATAAAATAACGCCACCGGCTAGCTTGGATAACAAGACCTCAAAGAAATTCACCACACATGCAGACAGGAGAGGGAAAAAGACGACAATTTTTACTTCAAATTCACTCAGCAACTCAACTATATTTCAAAATATGCAGTCTAGGTATGTATACTCGCGCGTGTCTGAATGAGCTTCTATCAGTACACGCTTGATTAAACTCAGATGAGACGCAGTGAGTGGAGATGCGCCGAATGCCAGCGGGGATAGTCTGCGGTGAGGAGAAGGGCTACACACAGGGAAACTGGGCGACGATGGGAGGCGGACAGGGGGCTGAGAGGAGGAGGCGGCGGGCGGAGGTTAGGCTCAGAAATTACGGACACTTGGGCACAAGCGCGCACGTATTTTTTTGTGTGAGTGTGTACAAAAGCTGTTCAAGTAGCGCGCCGGCTCAACGCAGACCGGAAATAGGCCAAGGAAGTATTTTCTTTAATAGTGTAAACATCAATGGGGTCTGGTAGCACATAGAAGGGGTTCGTTCTAAAAAAGGAGGGTAAAGTACGTTAACACACAAAAAAGCCAACTTCGGTGTCCCACGAGACGAGAGTAGGGAGTTGTGAAATGGAGTTGCAACAGCTCCGATCCAATCACTTTGAGTCCCTCAACTTATCCTGACAGGGAACATTTCAGGTTGCTTTCTTAATCCCATGAGAAAGAAGTGTTTAGTTCAGGGAGGTGGATAGCGAGGAGGGCCAAGAATTCATCTCCATGAACTGGGGCCAGGCAATTATAACTGAATCAGTTAGGCGCACAATGCCCCCCATGTGAGCGTCTGATTAATGAGGCGTCTGGGTGCAGAATGCAGGAATCACGAGAATTAATCCTTTTTTTTCTTTCAACGAGGCATTAATATCTCGAGCAAATTAACAAGAAACCGTCTGGACTGGACTAGCACCGGCCCCTGGCAAATGGAGGCATGGATTCTGCATGATAGGGAAGCGCTGTTTCGAGAGTTCGCACTTTGAAAGCACTGTGAGGTAAGAATTGACATAACCGCTTTCGCACCGATAACCGGTTGGAGAGTAGACCATAAAATGGCGCCAGAGTGTGTGTGTGTTAACAAACGTGATTACCATAAAGTGTTATGAGTTTGCGTAAAGATTCAGTTAAGCCGTGTTTTAAGGTGAATGTTAAGCCACGAGGTAAAGACAAGCTATTACACAACGATAAGGCACGCATTACCGACGCATGTTTATTGCATAACGGAAGACAGAAGTGGTGCATAAGAAATTCGCGAATGAAAAGGAACAAAAATGAAGTAAAAAAAACACGAAGTGGAAATGCACAGGAGGCAGGTAGGCAAAAAGGCGTCTTAACGTCGATGGCTCGCGCATACAACACAAGAACACACGAATTAATGCAGGCAATGCAAATGGAATTAGCTACATCCAGTACCAGTAATTCGGCCAGCATTCAACCAAATGACCTTGGCGTGTTTTATCACACTGAACATTCTGGGTCAGACTGTTAAACGCGCCGAATTAACTGGTAGGTAGAGTATCTGATCCGACGGCGTTTAGGTGCGAATAAACGCATTCTTATTGCTAGTTTCTAAGACACAGATACAAGTCTTAAATACCATGCTTAGGACACAGGTAGCACAACTTCTACCGACTCAAGCAGCTGGTCGTAAGCAATTCAAAAGCAAATTGAACTAACATTGCTTTGGCTTTGCTCCGGTAAATTGATTTCTGAGGAGAAATTGTGCGAGACACGAGGCAACCTAAAGCAAAAATTACATAGTGAAATTAAAAAAAGCGTTGTTTTTATTGGTGGAGCAGGATAATAAATCCAGACGAGTGATTGGTGGGCCGGAGAGGAAGGGGAGCATTGTAAAATTTGTTTACCTTTAACATATTAATGAGGTGTAGGGGGAGAGATTAGATAAATCAGAATGCAAAAAGTCAACAAAACAAACTGGCAAGGAACAATATTAAAGTTGGATTTAATAAGAAGTCCAGAAATTTCGAAAAAATAATGAATCTACGTGCTTTATACTAAAATGATAGCATTTTTGAAGGAGAGAGGTCATTAACGGTAGCCAAAGCAATGCTTTCCGGGTATTTGAGGATTTGTTTAATAATATATTGATCATCTCGTAATTATCAATCACTTAGGAGGATTCGCAAGGAACGGCACAGGTGGTTCTGATTGGATAATGGCAAAACCGACCAATCAAGTTGCAGTACTCACTTCTTTTTTGGAGCACTTTTTAACGTATATATTTTTGCATTGCATCAACGAACAGTAATGCGTGGTGCTTCTACAGATGCAGCAAATATCACACTCTTCCTATCTGTTTTCAAACATTACAATGCTGGTTTTAATTCCTTTCAGTAAGAATCAATAGGCTGATGTGATTGGTTCGACTGCGGAGCCAATCAAACACATCAAGTCGACCACATTACGGACTAAACAGAAGTTAGAGTCTGATAACACAAGAAATACTTTGGAAGGGGTAAAAACTGATGATAAATGAAAGAAAGATTTTACCTCATCAGGCGAGTCCTCGTGGATTGCATGGCCAGCGCGAGGCAAAATTTTCAACTGGAATTTGCCTGAAAAGGATTAGCAAAATAGCAAGAGTGTTACTGGGTAGTTTAACAGGATGTTGGAAACTGCACACCATAAAGGCCAAATCGATAGCTGAATTCGGATTATCGACATGATTACGAGATTCGGGAAAACAGCAACCTGTGGACTGGTTTGCACGACTTGATTCTGGCGTTTGCTCGCGATCTAAACACGACATTGAGGAAGAATTGTGCGTGTGCTGGTGCATGTGTGCACTACCAATGAGACGATGACGATGGTAATGACAGGCTGATGGTTATATAAAAAAAACAGAGATGCCAAGAGATTCGCCCAAAAGCAAGACATGAAGGTGCACATCTTGAAGAAGGAAGCACGTTGAAGGAGCACGAGGATCAGGCGAGGTTTCGGACCTAGACTGCACTCACCGGGAAACAGGGACAAGACATTCTGCGCAGTGGATTTCTTTTAATCTGAAGAAGTGGATAATATTAACGCAAATTCGTGTGTCGTGACACGGGACAGAACACTGTCAGTAGAGTGATAACATCTGTGCACAAATCGAGACAAGTTCTGTGACGATTAAGACTAAGTCGCATGACACATGGACAGCCACAAAATGAGTCGCAAACGGTTTGTACAAAAAGAACCCGAAGAACCACAGGACAACCAAATTGGGGGAACCGAAGGATGCTTGAGCCTCTACATCTGCTTATCAGTGGTCAAGAGTTCAGACATCGGAACAGAGTGGGTAGATTGAAAATTGCATTCGGCAGGAGCAGTCCCATTTACGACTGCATTTCTCGCCCAAAGACTCTTCCCCGTACACAGTCTCCAGCTCTTGACAATTTAACAACGCGAGTCTCCGCCACGGCGGCTCTTTAGAGCTTAATACGACCGGAAAGGACCGACACGACAGAGAGGGACGCATATGTAACACATAGGGGGGTGGTAATTATTGTCGCCTATTGCACAGCTACCCGCGTAATGTCACTGCCTCTCCCAAGTGAACAGATGGAGCTCTCGAACGAAGTCAAGAATGTTGACAAAGGAGGGGTAAAAAGAGGCAAAGTATGGGAAACTTGATGAAAGCTGTGAAATAAGGAATTTCTTGAGGCGCCAAATGGACACGAGGCTGGGGCGAAGAGCTCAAACCAACACACCCCCACGACAAAATCCGGGTTGTTGTAAGAAGGTGCTTTCAAGTATATTAGGAGAAGTGGTGGATGGAAGTACAAAGACAAATAGATCATTTGTGCTTAACGATTAGTTACAACTTAGTAAAGCTAGGTTTCACTGTTAATAGGGACCCCAAAGCAGCGCATTTTGGCACGTGACAGAATTTATACATTCCATTTTAGGCAACGGGGCATAGCTAGTTTGATTTTTTGTCGATGCAGGAAGCTGTTTCGGCCAAGTTTGAAAGGGGATGTATTACGAAATACGTCTATTAACCGCCATACACGAAACGTAGCATAGCGTAAACAGTAGCAGGCACACAAGCTTAACAGGGCTTACTGGTGGCTCATGAAAGAACACTGATTTACGGGGGAACGAGAACGCACGAACACATAAACAAGATAAGTAACGGGCAAGACGTTCCCATAGGCATGATGAAGATGCTTAGTGCATACCCTTGGAGGCAGTACCACGGAGAGCCGTTTAAAACTAGGACACCGGTGAAAAACACCATTTTTTAACGCGCTGTAGGAAAATTAAAGGTTTAATTCTTGAATCTAACCCTGGATTTAGAAGAATTGGAAGACATGGATTTCCATCTCTCCAAGGAGTGTTCAAATAAAGGTTTTAAAAGGCAAGAAGATGGTGAAGGTCGTTGTGAACTCAATGGACGAAAGAAAAGACCAAGGAGCAGATTAGTTGCATCGAAGGCAAAAATCACCCTAACAGGAACATTAAGGAAACACACTACGCACCCTGCATCTGAGCAATTGTCAGCTCCTTATCTAAGCGGTCTACGCCTGCCACAAGAAGCAACTTTGGTTCGGGCACGGAGAGGAAGAGAGAGGACATATTGGAGAACCATCCACGCCAAAATGGCTCCGTCTTAGAAAGGTCTATCCGCCAGGTGTAGGCGCCATGACCACCTGGAGTTAGAAGGTGTTCGGCGGCTTCAGCTGAAGACGAGGATTTGGGGGCGTCGGTGCTACCGGAAATTGGCATCGGCGGCAGTTGGGAGTTAGTGTGTGGAGGCGGTGGCACTTGGTTGGACTAGAAAAAAAATACATTTCATTTCAAGTCAGAGACCACGAAAACAGGGTGAACCGCGTCACGGGCGCAACACTCACCTCCAAACTTTCCGCAACCTCATCACTGAGCGCGGTACCGGAAAGGTTCGATGGCAACGTCAATTCCCCGTTGCCACTCTCGACTACGTGTGCGTCGGATGCCGCCATTGCCTCATCGTCCTCTTCTTCTCCCTCCTCCGAAATCATCGAAGTTGCCGAAGTGAGAGTGGGAGAGGTGTTAGCCAGGGCTGTGAAGAACTGTCTTGATGAGTTCTCGGGTAGGTTCCCACTTAGGTTGAGCTCGGAGACATCGATTAGTGCGGTGCCCTTGTCCAACTCCATCGTGGCACTCTCGCCCGTAGCTACGCGTTTCAGCTGGCCGGGAAATGAGATACACGCAGACTCTACGTTTCGGATTTGGCCACTCCGAACGCTGCACAAGAAACGAAGCGCAACATTTAAGCGAGGTTTCAGCAAAACTAAGTGGGACCTACTTAGGCATCCCGCTCCTAACTTTACATACATGGCTACTGCAAGGGGAATTTCGTGAGTTTTTTCAGCTCCAAATCAGCAATTCTGTCAAGAAGTTGCTCTTATAAGCACAAGAAACACCTCACGTGAATACGTGCCTCGGCACAGGTACAACATACGTTCTCTTCGTGGGAGGAAAATAACGCGGAGACAAGGAATTCCTATGACATCGTGAAATCGCAACCAGTGAAAGCATTTCACCACATAAACGCTGCTTCCATTTTAGAGAAAATAACGGGAAGCGACGATACGCGAAATTTACGGATAAAGGTTGATTCAAGGTCATGTTGAGTAGTAAACCGGTGTCTCCAACAAAGAGATAGGAATCTTGGATAATGGAGAAAAAAAGTTTGTTGTTTACAGCCAAAACTACCCCAAATTCACGGCCTGGAGTAAATTATACATAAGTTCTGTTGGCTGAAGGTTATGTCAATACCTCCGCTCTCAGATGTAATGTCAACTCCTGTTATTTTCGATAACAACGCCTGAAAGCGGCATTCTAGGGCACTACCCACAATTTCACACAACTTCCCATTCGGATTGTAATGCATTTGTATACATTGCTATTATATGCGAGCAACTTATAGAGTAAAGGACAAAATGAAGAAAACCAATCAGAGCGTTGCAAAGCTTCACTTGGATTGAAGGTACTTTTTTGTAAACATAACAGCGGCAATTACTTAGACAGATGTGCGTGGAACTGACAGTGAATACAGCTGATTTCAAATTATAAAAAATATGACAACGGTCTAGAGAATGCCGAATTAATGGAAGAGCGGCAAGACATCGATGGACTTGTATTGAGATCAGAATTTGATAAGTTAAAATCCGACAAAAACCGACACCTCTACAGACCCGGTTTCAATGGAGTCATGGTGAAATTTTGGGAATTGACCTAGGAGTGCAGGGGACGCTCAAAATCCCCGATTGCAGCGAGAAAAGCGGTGTGTAATTTCAAGTCAACAAGCCTCTTATTTGTGCTGCGTCAACCATTCTTCACCCCAAAGCGCGCAGCTCTTGTGATGTGACGGTCACACAGACACATGGTCTTTAATCATAAGACCACACATTAGCTTTCATTCTGACACGACAAGCCAGCGTTACTGAGTTGGATTATAGTGGCAATGTCCCTTTTATTGTCCAATCAACGCAAAGTGCTGTTAATAGCTGTCAAAGCGCTTAATTGAGGCAGCAACTTCAGTAAAGCTAAGTAAGAATGGGAAAGCATTTACGAGAGGAATCGATTGGGTATCTGCAACAAACAACCATATAACTTAACAAGGTGTCTTTCTTATTTAAGGCAGAGAAAATTTAGAGAAAAAAAAACAATACAATTAACTTCCCATTGACTTTAAAAGTTTCACAAATCGAAAAACCTGCTGTCTCAATTTGCGAAACCCAACTACGAATGAGAAAAATAGGAGCGAATATACTCAAAAACAAAACAAGTTAACCTGAATTCGAAAGTGTGTGTGTGTGTGTGTGTGGCGGAATGCATATCTGGTAATGGATGAATTCCCACTTACCACCACGCGATGCCGTCTGCGAGCGAACGAAAGCCCTGAGGTCTGCTACGGAGAAAGCTGGTCATGCTGTACAGGGATTCGAGGGCAGTGCCTAAAAAAAATTAAGTGACATGTAAGCAGGTAATCAACTAATCAAATACTCCTAGGCAGACAAGCCCACGCAGAACACACCCTCTACTTTCAATGACCTGACATTTGCACACAAGATAACGAAACACACCTTCCGTGAAGTGATTTACGATACCGGTGCCAGTCGAAGACGCAGAAAAAAAAGGCGCCAAAGAAGGTATTGGTGAAAAAAATTTGAAAATAATTGAACTGCTCCAAATTAAAAAGCGAACATCACCAGTTGGGAATTTGTAATTTTGAAGGCTGAATCTTGACAATGATCTAACGACGACCCACGTTTGCACCAAAACCGGTTAAGACTACGTGACATTTTAACATCAAGTCAAGCAAGTGGGACCGGTAGAATCAGGCTTCAGCATGACCAATCGGCGCCTTTACGACTAAAGTGCTCACTTGCACCCGAAATCTCGAAAACGTGGAAAGAAACCGTGACTCGGATACTTCAATGGAACCCTAAGTTTAGTTAAATGATCAGAGAATATAAACATGGATCCAAAGTATTACATAGCTACAAGCCAAAGCATTCTACAAGGAAGTAGTATTCAGAAGTAGGCGACAGTCACACATCATCACACACCTTACTAAAAGAGGACTTACAGTAGACCTCAATTAAACTAATGGCAGTCGAGCGTCTACTTTTTAAAAGCCTGTGAGACGGATGCTATGGTTTGCGCCAACAATGTGATGGTTGAACAAATAACGTAGGCGTATCAATAAATTACAAATAAAGAACTGAATTGCTTATTTCAAGTAAATACGCATTTAGGAGAAAGTTTGTGTGTCCAAAGGCACTAAAAGGAAGCAAACTAATACAAAATTACCCAAACGAGGAGGCGCATAAATGTGAAGACCTATAAACGGAATTTAAACAGAACTCTATGCTTGGGAGCAAAATGGGTTCAAATTTGTGGAAATTGTCATTTTACTTAAGAGCAATTTAGAAGTATTAGCTTTTATAAACTCAAATGACCTAGAATTTTAGTGAAAATACTTGGTTTATAAAACGGCAGATAGGGTAAATAAAATTATAAATTTGGCAAGAATGTAATAACAGGATCAAATACATACCTTCGACAACGTCTATAACAACGAGTCCAGCAAACGAAGGAATTGCTCGCTTTTGAGCAACATGAACAGCAACGGCCCCGCCCATACTAAAGCATAAAAACTTTAAGATTAATGAGATCGAGAGATATAGGGACATGCAAACAGATCAAAAAGTATATTATCAAATAAAGCCCACATCCGACGACCCACCTGTGACCAATCAGAATAATAGGAGGTGCTTCTGTAGGAAACATGGCAAATATAATTTGAATTATATCGTTGGAGAGAGTTTCAATAGAATAATCATCTTCATCGCTACATCGAGTGTCACCTAAAAAGACGTGGACGACCAATGTGCGGTAAGTTTAATGCATACCGTGACCGCGCATATCAACAGCGAGACATTGACAACGGACGTCATCTGTAATTGCTTTCTAAGTAATTAAGCATGGGAATAAGGGTGAACATACACTTAGCAAAGACCACGACAGAGCAGAAAAGCCGCCACCATGAATGAAAAAAAGTAATGGACCTTCCACACCTCTGCGATAAATCCGATAGGTCTATATTG